>PVJN01007742.1:0-68277 GCA_004026805.1 Lasiurus borealis
TGTAAGTTACCCCCATTTTTACATACCTGCTTTATTGAGCAAATAGCCAATGAGAACCGAGAACTGAGTGCCATTTCCTAACCTGGAAATGAGCTCTTGGGCAGCTATGTCTCACCAGCGCCCCCTCCTGTTGGATGAGCCCACATGGCAGCGACAGGTCCAGAAAGGAATGTGATTTTACAGAGGAAGAATCCACCTGAGAAGATGGAGAATGTCTAATCAGGAGATCCTACAAGAGGGAGGGACAAGAGGAATCTTGAAGATCCAGTCTGGCCCTAGAGACCATGGGGCAGTATCTCACAGCTCCTTATGAAACGCCTCCAAAACCAGGGTTCCAAGTTCGAAGAATTCTGCCTACTGTATGTCCTCTTACAGTTTCCTGATGTATGTTAGCATATCAGTCATCAAAAAGTCCTGCAACAAAGGAACTAATTTAGCTTTCCCAAAAATCTGTGGTCTCCAAGTCCTTTTACAAATAAAGCCCATTAACATCTCAGGGCAGAGACCCATTGGAACCACAGAGGACACATACGTGAAGAGGAGGGCTGGGCTGCCCCAGGATTGGTCTGGAGACGGGAGTACAATGGTCACCTTGGCTCGGTTTTCACGTTGGGGCCTCGGGAATTGGGAGCTCTCTCCTTCTCAAAGTGCCGCTGGCTGGACTCAGATGATAACGATGGCAGTAGCTTGGTGCTTCCTCTATGCCAGGTATGGGTAAGCATTTGATGTATTCACTCATTTCATTCGCACCACAGTCTATAGGGTAGGCACAGTTTTTAGATATAAGAAACTAAGTTGAGCCCTAACTGGTTTGGCTCAGTGGATCCCAGGGGGGGCCTTGGTTTCGGGCACATACCCAATAGAGGTGTGCAGGAAGCAGCTGATCCATGTTTCTCTCTCATCGATGTTTCTAACTCTATTCCTCCCTTTTCCTCTCTGTAAAAAATCAATAAAATATATTTTTAAAAAATAAAAGCTACTAAGTTGAGCCTGGCCGGCATGGCTCAGTGATTGAGCATCAACCTATGAACCAGGAGGTCATAGTTCAGTTCCCAATAGGGGCACATGCCTGGGTTGCAGGCTTGATCCCAATGTGGGGCGTGGGGGAGGCAGCCGATCAGATTCTCTCTCATCATTGATGTTTCTGTCTCTCTCCCTTTCCCGTCCTCTCTGAGATCAATATATACATACATACATGTGTGTGTGTGTGTATATATTTAAATAACACACTAAGTTGAACTCTCATTCATTGCTGGCAGAAACACAACATTGGCACAGCCACTTTGGAAGACTGTACACAGGTTGGGACATGTCTAAACCCAAATAACACCCACAGGGCCATCTGCCTGGAGCCTGAGGGAGCTGTTTCTTCAGATAAGAGAGGGTCTCTCTACAGGAAAAAGGGAAGGACTCGCTTGTTTCTGAGGTTCTCCAGAGGCAGACGCTGAGGGGGACCAGGTGTGAGGGAGGGAGGGCCAGTGTGGACAGGGACTGAGAGACGGCTGGCTGCCCGCTGCTTCTATAAGTGGTGGGGGGGAACAATAGCAGGGCCCAAGGAATTCCTCCGGGAGCTGGAGGCAGCCAGGTTAAGGGCAGCACTGTCCTCATTCTCTTTACATCTGCTGGTACCTCTCGTTCTGACTCTGTCCGCAGGAACCAGTCAGTGTTGAAGTGGGGACTTCCTCCCATGGCCAGGAGGGACCACTGTCCAAAACTGTACAGCAGCCTGGCAGGGGCAGGGACTTGTGCCCCCGGTGTGTGGGGGAACCTCCCTCCTCCACCAGGAGGGTCAGGGACGATGAGACCTTCAGAGGCCATCCAGGAATTTGTCCAGGGGGCACCCCAGGAATCTCTGTAGGGCCAGAACCAGCCCCCACACTGCTCAGTAGAGGAACACAAAGGACTCACCCTCCCAGGTCACCTCCCCTTTCCCAGTCTGGCCCAGCTTTGCAGCCAGCCTCCCATAGGAACCTGGAGAAAAGGTAAGGTATCAGTATTTCTTGGTTGGGTTCATTTATTTTTTGACCGGCCATTGCCCCAATGAGGAGGTGGTGTTCATGAGGGCAGGCCAACAGGCCTCGGTCTGTGTGGGCTCCAGGAAAAGGGAATTGCACTCCCCACCCCCACATCACCCCCACCTCCACCGCAAGGCCTGCATTGGGCTGGGGCTCCTAGTCTGGGTCCCATATGGGCCTTTGGGCGCTGGGTGGCTTAGTCAGCTGACCTGTTCTCCCCCAACCATGCCTTGGGTGCCCTCACCCAATGCTGCCCCTGGGGTGGGCTTATCTGTCTTCCTGGTGTTGGCACAGATGCTACTGGGCCCAGCCCCTGCTGGCCCCACAGGCTCTCGCCAGGCCAGGGCGCAGATTCCACTGCTGACCTCCAGGAAGGGGTCACTGCAGGACTCTCATGCCCTCCTAGGCAGCAGTGTGCCTGAGGGCTGGGCCTGAGCAAACAGGGCTGGTTACATGACTGGGTCTTGCTGCCCCCCTCCCAGGACCTTCCTGCTCCCTAACCCCAGAGGCTTGTTCTGGCCCCATAGGGAGCTTCCTGTCTCCCCAGACATTGAGGATCTCCAACCTTAACCTCTCCAACCAGCTGGGAGTGAGTGCAGTTGCCTGGAACCTCTGCACTCATCAAAATTCCTAGTCTGACACACCAGGGAGTTGTGCGTTGTCCTGTGGATGCCACTAGGGGGCTTCCTCTCTCCACCCTTCTCCTTTCCTCAAGTCCCCTCTGAACGGCAAGCTCTCTCCCACCTCCACCTCACGTTAGGCGCCTGGTGTATCTGATGGGCACTTGCTCCAGCCCGGCCACCTTCTGGCTAGAAGCTGAAGGACATACTGTTTCGTTTTGGACCTTGAGTTTTTTTGCATTTGGACCTTGAGTCCTGACTCCTTCACTCCCTGCATTTCTGATGGGTGTTTTTCTTGCAATTTCTTGTTTATTCTATTTCTCCAACCCAGTCCACTTCACAGTCTGACACCTGCTGACTTACTCTTCCGATTGCTTTCAGGTCCTGCCACATGGTCACCTTTGAATCTCCTTTCGGGTCCTACAGGGTGGGTTTCACTGTTTTTTGAATTCTGAATCTTCAATTTTCTGAGTTTTCACCCTGGACTTGCAGGAATGCAGGCCTACGTAATGTGCCACTTTTCTATTGCTGCTGTAACACTCTTAAGTGGCCTAAAACAACGTAGACTTATTGCCTTAAAGTTTGTAGGCCAGAATTCTGACAAGTATCTCCCTGACGGAAACCGGGGCATCAGCAGGGCTGCATTCCCATTTGGAGACTCTGGAGAAACCATTACCTCACCTTTTCCAGCTCCCGGGGCCACCCCACTCCCACCCCCTTTTGCCATCTTCAAAGCCAGCAATAGCGGGCTGTGCCCTTTTCTTATCATACCGCTCGGACTTCCTCTCTGACTCCCAGCTTAAAGGACTTTTACATGGGGCTCACCCGGATAATCCAGGAAAATCTCCCTTCTCACGCCCTTCACTTAGTCGCATCAGCAGAATCCCATGGCGGTCAGGAGAGAAGTGCCCACACCCAGCATCCTTGTCCCCCAGGGGCCCAAGCGGGGGCACATTCCCTGTGTCTTCTCAGCGAGCTCCCGCGAGACTGTGCCTCGCACAGCAACATCTTCTTTCTGGCAAATGTCATTGGGTTCCACTCTCTCTGAATTGGTTTCCCCATTTCCCACTAAAGCTTTTTGATATCACTTCCCAAATAAACTACCTGCACCCCAGCCCTGGTCCCAGGTCAGCATTTGGACCAGGAGCACCTGACACCTGTGTGGGGTGTTTTCTCCACAATACCCCAGTCCAGTCTTCCTGGCGCCCAAGTACCCGGGTGCTGGCTACTAATGTCCTTCCATAAATTATCTTTCTGATTGAACTAACCTAAGTGGGTTCTGCTATTTGCAACCCAAACCTGTAACAATACAGGTGGATGGAGAGAGATTTAGGAGTTAGGGAGTGGTCTTGGGGTGGACAGGACACGAGTGACCATGAGGGTGTCCAGGAAGCCACCTGGAGTCCACGGAATGTTTGGCAACCACCAGAACATGCAAATGTGTTTATTAGAAACAGGACAGGAAACTGGGCCTGATGCAGCGGGTGGCCCTGCCTCTCGGGGCTCTGCCGGGCTCAGGCTGGCTACAGGAACGAGGCAGTCCAGAGAAGGAGAAGAAGCAGCAGCAGCAGCCAGGGGGATGGCCTGTGAATGCTGCTACGGGCTATCAGCATCTGCATCCATTTGAAGTGAGTACTGACGTTGGTGTAGACACCGGGTCGGTTGGGCCTACCACAGCCCACTCCCCAGCTCACGACTCCAACCTGATACCACAGCCCCTTCTTTTCACAGGTCAAGGGTCCGCCTGAGTCACCCTGGGGAGCAGAACAGGAGAGCAGGGCCAGGGGTGGGGCAGGAGGGGTTAGCAGAGAGGTAGGGAGAGCAGGAGAGGCTGTAGAGCTGGGAAAACTGGGTACAAATCCTACTCCTCCTCCCAGAAAGCACCCAAGTTTCTGCATCTGCAAAAGGGGGCCACAGTCTCAACTCCTCAGGTTGATGCAGGTGCCTCTCAGGCCAGGGGCTGAGTTGGTGAGAAGGCTCTGGTTGGGGTGGGGAGGGACACTCACGAAGCAGGCGTCCCTGCCGCCTTGAGCATCGCCAGCACAAATCATGTCTCCCCAGATGTTGTAGCGGTAAGAAGGTTGTTGGTACATGAAGTCACAGATGGTGGTGTTTATGATGCCGACCTCCACTTCCTGGAGGGTGTAGGGAGATGGCAGATCTACAGAGGAGTTGAAAGACAGAAAGAAAGAGCATCCTGTGACTCTCCTCTGCCACATAGTTGGGAGGAATGGTGTGGGTACTGGGCGGGGGCAGGGTCCCTGGGGTATCCAGAGTGCCTTGATGAGTCCTTTACTCCTGCCTAGCATCCAGCACCTCCTGGGTGATGACCAATATCACAGAAGAACCCAGTAACTGGATAAGCCATTACAGCTGCTCCCGGTTTCCCTACATGCAAAGTGTAGATGACAGCAGTGAAGAGAGACCTTAGCATCCATGGGGGAGGGGGTAACGCAGCTGAGATGTTTTAGGATTAAATACATTTGAGGGCCTGAGCCAAGAGCTCCCATAGCACCCCCAGGCTGCAGCGCAGTCATGACCCAATTTAGGAAAGATGCACCAAGAAATGGCAGAGCCTGACATGAAGCCAGGTCTATCTAATTCCTAAATCTGGGCTGGGACCATTACCTTTTCCTGCAGAGGATCGTGACCACAATAACACCAAAAGCTGATGTGTCAGCAGAGCCTCCCATCTGCCGGCACTCTGCTACCCTCTGTATGAATGCTTTTAAACCTCAGAGCCACCCTATGAGGTGGGAACTACTGTTCCTCCGTTGTGCAGGTGAGGAGGTTGAGGCACAGTTAGATGAAGTACTTACACAAGGTCTTGCTGGAGGCTAAGGACAGTAGTTAGCATAATAAATGTGAGAAGTTCGTCAGAAGGCTGATGGACATCTTCAGCAGAGCTAAAGATCTGCATATTATTACTTGCTGCCAAACAGCTGAGGACAATTCCCCTATCCTGATAATCCTTTATTGTTTACCAAACCTTACCTTTGATGTGTATAACTGCTTTGCTAAAGAGCAAAATCCTGTATAATAAAAGGCTAATATGCAAATGACTGAATGGTGGAATGACCCATCACTATGATGCCCACTGACCACTAGGGGCAGACACTCAACACAGGAGCTCCCCTGATGGTCAGTGTGCTCTCACAGGCAGAGAGCTGCTCAGCCAGAAGCTGGGCTGGTGAGCACAGCAGCAGTTAGGGATGCTAAGGATGTCCCTAAGCCATCAGCCCATCCCCCCAGGGATCCCAAACTGCAAGAGTGTGCAGGCCAGGTTGAGGGACGTCCCCCTCAAGCACATGAATTTTGTTAATAAAAAGCTGTGGGTCAAGAGATCCAGGGAGCCGACTTCACTAGAGAGCTGGTTTCCTCCTGGTTCCCCATGCCCTCCAAATTTATATTTCTTTTCTAGTCTCTATTCATTTATGCACAGCCCTTCTCCAGATTCCTGAACCCTTGCTGTGAAAAGACTGTGGCAGGTCTTCCAGCTAACACATGGCAGAGCTAAGATCATATCAGGCAGGGGCTCCACAAGTCACCTGCCACCTGTGAGAATAAGGTGGAGCCTCAGGCTGGATGTGATTACCTGTCAGTCTTGGGCCAGGGAGGAAGAGAACAGTCTGCCTGCCTGGGCCACCCTACAGCCCTCTAGAGCCAGGCAGAGGCACTTTATCTAGCCCCTTCTACAGGAAAGGACCCCAACTCTAGAGGGAGGCAAGCCTAGTGTTGACTTCTCTATCCCCTTTGTCAATTCCAGATGTGTGACCATACAGAGAGAGCCCTGGATGCTCCAATGACCCCTTCTGGGGTCTTGGGCAATTTCCATACCCTTTTCAGCTTGCTCATCTGTAAAGTAGGTATAAATATTCCCAGCCTTATTTGCAGGTAAGTTCCTGAAGGAAGATAGACAATACTCTGCTTACTCCTGAGTCCTTAGAGCCTAGAATAGTGCCTGGCACAGTGTGCAGGCAGGAGCTTCCTCTGTTATTATTACTATTGTTAAGGGTGAGGCAGGAACGGGCCAGGCCAGGAAGCAGTGTAAGGGGCAGTCCAGATGGAGGGCCTATGCCTCTCCTACCGCAGGACACCTTGGGGGAGGCTGTGCCCAGCGGTTTCAGAGGATTCATAGTGAGAGATAAGCAGGTGGTGGCTCATACTGACTCAAAGCCCTCCTGCAGAGCCAAGGTTGGAGGATAACTTGACATTTTGAGGATAGAGAAATGGGCTCAGCATTCTAGGAGAGCAGGCCAATGTGGATAGATAAAGAAGGTATGGAGGAGACAGAGTGGGGAGGTCGGATGGCTGGGGGAGGGGTGAGCACCAGGCTGGGGCCTTTCTTACAGGCCCTTCTGTAGAGAATGCCTGGGAAGGCACACGGGCATTTCTTTAATTATTGCCAGCTGTGGCATTGTCCTGGAAACACACTTTGTCAAAAGGCAAGAGTTTTGTCAGCTTGACCTTCAGCCCAGGTGCCAGGGGTTGGGTTTTGTTATTTAAATCCAGCCAAGCACCAGGAATGAATACGACCCAGGCCTACCCAAGAATGGCCATAATCTCCTTTGCCTTGACTTTTAGTAAAACTTCCTGTTTTTTGCTGTATAAAATGAACAGGCTATGTTGGCTTGGGGTCACTATCCCTGTCCCTGTCACCCGGCCCCAGTTTTTCCCTTCCATCTCTGTGTCTCTTTTCTTTCATTTTCTCAACTCCCAGCCACCCCTACTCAGGAACCAGACCACTCTCTAGCTGTGCTGAACGTGGAAAAGAGAGAAATATTTATACCTTCCCACCCCCAACACTCCTGCACGTGGGAGGATAATCTGGGCCAAACTGGCCTCCCTCTCACCACTAGCTTTTGGCTCAGTCTCTGGGGGGAAGAGGGAACTGAGTGAGCACAGAAAGTCCTGTCCTTTCAGGGGGAGCAGGAGTGCACAGCAAGTGTGGAGAGAATGCTGACCAGACCCATAGAGGGGCCCAGCCGATGCCGCTGGAACAGGGGGTGGAGGATCATGCCCCTGCTCCCCTGCCCTAGACCCCCACCTGTGCCCAGCCTCACCCTCATTTTCTTGGATGTCCCCCCAGCCGGTCACCCAGCAGTCAGTCCGGTTCTGGAACTCATCGGAAGAGGCAAGGACACAGACGGGCTGGATGTACTTAGTGTAGGTGACAGGCGAGGCCAGCCTCAGCATGGCAATGTCATAGGCTGAAGCTCCCAGGTACCTGGGGCTCAAAACGATCTGCTCCACCTGGTAACGGTTGCGGTAGGCCTGCAGGTTCCAGATAGATGGTGCGGAAGACAGCTCACCAAACTGGACTGTCCACGTACCGGGGTTAGTGTTCCTGGTAGAGAGGAGAGAGCAGTCAGGAGGCCTTACCAGAGCACACCTGGGGCCTGCTCCCAAGAGTGGTGAGCTGAGCCGCTGTGGCTCCATGGTTAAGCATAGACCTATGCACCAGAAGTCATGGTTCGATTCCTGGCCCAGGCACATGCCTGGGTTGCAGGCTCGGTCCCCAGTAGGGGGCATACAAGAGGCAGCCGATCCATGATTCGCTCTAATAATTGATGTTTCTATCCCTCTCCCTTCCTCTTTCTGAAATCAATAAAAACATTAAAATAAAAATGAGTAGTGAGAGGTTGTCCAGAGAGGTTGCAACCCCCAATTCCCAGGAACTAGAGACTTGGGGGATGGTGATGGGGCAAGAGTGATCTGGCCAGTCACTCAGCCAGCCTATCACGTCTCTCACAGCCTGCCTAAAACAAGAATGAGCAGATGCACAGATGCCCAAGCGGGACACGCAGCAGAGTGCAGTCAGCATAGCTTCCGGGGCCCTGGCTGGTTTGGTTCTGAGAAGAGAGCGTCGGTCCTGGGCTCCGTTCTTGTCCGTTCTTGTCAAGGGCACATACCTTGGTTGCAGGCTTCTCCCGGCCGGGCCCCGGCTGGGGCTCTTGCAGGAGGTAACCAACCAATGTGTTTCTCTGCCTTTCCTCTCTCTCCCTAAAAACATATGGGGGGTGCCCTCAGGGCAGGAGTAAAACAAACCGGCGTCTGTGGCCACTGTTGCCACAGGCCAGGCTCTGTGCGCGTTCTCGCACCTCGCTCATTCCTCTCACCCGTGGCACACCGCCACCGGAGGTGGGAGTACGCCATTGGGGGAGAAGAGAACAAGAAAAACGAAAGAACAAGACACACAAAGGCGCACGGGAATATTCGGAAAGACCCCTCTGGGGGAAACTGAAGCGTTCCCGCAGGGCCACCGTGGGCCGCGGGGGCTGCAGTTCAGGAGAACGCGAAGGGGTGGCGCAGACACAGGTCCGCTTCACTGGGCCCAACCCCGCTCACCTTTCGAAGCAGTGCGCCGCCGAGAGCACCCAGCGCCGGTTGAGCAGGCTCGCTCCACAGGAGTGGTAACCCCACGAGCGCAGGCTGCCCTGCCAGGGCCAGCGCCCGATCGTGGCGTCCTTTCCGCCCACCACGCGCGTGCCCACGGCCCGGCGGCCACAGGGCCCTGGGATGGACGGAGGATTGGACGGAGCCGCCGGGGCAGGCCCATCTGCGCGCCCGGCCACCACCGGGAGCGCGAAGGAAGGGGCGTCCCAGCCAACCGCGCGCCTCTTGGGGTCACATAGCTGAGGGAGAGGAGGAGGCCGGGGACCCTCCCCCCCACCCCGGTCTGCAGCCGCCCGCCTCCCCCTGCCCCCCGCCCCCCGCAGGGGCCCATCAGTTACATGCGAGCAACGACGAGTTCTCGAAACCTGGGGTGAGAGAGACGGAAAGCTGAGGCGCCCTTCGCACTCCAGCCCAGGCGCACGCGGCGGGGAAGCGAGCGTTCGGGGCGCCTCACCTGGGAACAGCGTTTCTTCCTCCGGCCACCCTGAGGGGAGGCGAGAAGGTGAGCTGCCGCGGGCTCTTCGCCCCCCATCCTGTCCCCACCGCCCCTAGGTCGCCGGCACCTCACCCGTCAGGTCGAGTTCCACTCGCACCCACAGCTGCACCAGCAGCAGCACCGCGCCGGCCACCGCCCGCGGAGCGCCCATGGCTCCTCTCCCGCGTCTGGCGCCCCCTCTGCCTCCGGCTGCTCCGGGCCTGGCTGAGGCGCCCCCTGCGGGCGGCGGGAGCCCGGCCTCTGCCTTCTCCAAGCGTGACCTTTCCGGGTCAAAGGGCTTTGGGGAACACCTGACCTTTCCCACTTCTCAGCGCCCAGCTTTGGGTTTGCCCTGGGGCTGGGCCAACCACACCCCCTTGTTATGTGGCCTAGGAACCAGGGCGCCGAACCGCGCCCCTTCGTGTCTGCAACTCCGGGGCCCGCCGCCCTGCCTGCCGTCCATCCCTAGGAAAGAGCAAGGGCCTGGCCACGGCCAGGACTCCATGAAAGCGCTACAGTCTCCGCGGAGGCCTGCCGGGGCAGGGTGGGCAGGCTGGTCCAGGGAGGGCGACCCTTCCTTCCCAAGGCGTGCTTTGGGAAAGGATGGCTCTGGGCCTTGTCTCCTCCCGAGGCGGCGGACGGGCCAGTCCCGCCTGCCCGGCTGCCCCCTGGTGGCAGGCCTCGCCCCTCTCCTCCTCCGCCTCCGCCTCCACCTCCGCCTCTGGGTCAAATCCTGAAAGGTGGAAAGGACCTTGCAAACACCTTCCTGGGGAGCTGGGGCTAAGGAAATCACCAACACGGGAGCGAGAGGCACCCCAGTGGCTGTCCATCCCAGTGTCCCTGTGACCAGTGACGCCGCACGGGGTCCCAGGAAGGCTGTGCCTGCCTGATAGCTCTCTGTGCCAGCCAGACCACCACCATGGTGGAGTTCACCGTGATGAGTTACTCAGCACTGTCTTCAGGGTGTCCCTCCAAGCAGCACCCCCGCCAACAGCTGCACCAGCAGCAGCGCCGCGTAGAGGGTCCTTAGAGGGTAGAGAGGGTCCTTGGCATGCTGCCCCCGAGGAGCAGTGAGAGCTGTTGAAGGGTGGGACAGGGGCTGAAGCTCCCATCCAAAGGGTCAGCCCTTCCGTCCTCCTGTCTCTTCTGTTCTCTGAAGTTGTCCACAGGGCCCACCCACCCAGGACCACCCACCCCCCACTCACACACCCGCCTAGGTCTGAGGTCCCAGCCCTGTGTTCCCTCCTCCGGAGGCCCAGCTGGCATGTCTACAGCCAGTTCCCAGGCTTCCCTGGAGAAACGGAGAGCAAGCCCAGCCTGGCCCGAGCCTTTGTCATTCATGCCCAGGGTGATGTGGATTTACGCTCAGCCCTGCCCCTGACTCCGGAACCCAGGTTTGCCCACGACACTGATTGAATCCCCCCAGGCCTACTCAGGACCCTGGGATTGACTCCCTGCTCTGACCCCAGGACCTCCCGGATGTGTTGCTCTGCCACCCACTGAGCCTAGGGACAGGGCTGCGAGGGAGAGTGGACTTGGGCAAGCCCTGCAGCTTGCAGCCCTCATTTTCCCCAACTGAAAAATGGAAATAACAGTAACGTGCTCTGCTCAGAGCTGCTGGGAGATCCTCTCACATACACCCTTCCATGTCCTGAGGCATGACAGGACACCTGCTGTAGGTATGGCCCTCTGCCAAAGCATCTTTATTGCTTTTCAGACACACATGCCTTCAAAGGGACCAGCCCAGCACTGGAGGCTGGAAACCTCCATTCCAAAGAGTCCCAGAAACCCCCAAGAAATCCCTGAGCCGAGGTGCATGTGGGACTCAAGCCTTGGATGGGGGGCCAGTAGCAGGAAGCACTGGGCTCTGTTCCTGGGGAAGAGGAGTGGGGGAGAGTGGAGCCCAGCCCGGCAGGGAGGGTGAGAGAGCAGCTTAGTGCCTATGGGGGACACATGAGAGGTCTGAAGAGGGAGTGATGTGAGGGTATTACAATGGGGAACCTTCTGAGGGGAAGGGGCCAGAGAAGGTCCCTGGAGGACAAAGGATTTTGTGGATGGCGGAAGGCAGCTTTCTGGGGAGGCTTGAGGAGAAGTCCCTGTGAGAAGCTGCATACTGCATTCCTGGCAGGGAGCAGAGGGAGGGCATGGGTCTGAAATGTGAGGACGAAGGTCTGAGGGTTGAGGTGCATGGTTAGGCAAGCCCCAGGGAGACGATGCCCCCCAGTGGTCCCAGAAACAACAACAAGGCAGTGGAACCGATCCCAGCAAGGCTTGGAGAGAAGTTTCTGTCATCTGGGGCTGAGCTCTGGGTTGTACTGAGAATCCATGTGGTGTAGACACTGACGTTGGTGTAAACACCTGGCTTCTTGGAGAGGCCACAGTCAGACCCCCAGCTCACTACTCCTGCCTGGGTCCAGACGCCATCAATGTCACAGACCAGGGGGCCTCCAGAGTCACCCTGGGGAGAAAGAAGAAGTCCAGAAGTGTAGGGCTGGAAGCTGGACTGCTCAGGGCCAGCTACCCTCCTTACATGGGAGGGGAATTGAGGTTTGCAGACTCTCCAGGCCCATCGACCTCTCTTCAGTGCACAAAGGTCTGATGCACAGAGCATCAGTGGCCTGGGTGTTTGTGGAAGGCAGCAGGGTTGGCTGGTTCAGGAATTAGGGACAAAATCCCTGGCAGGTGGGACAAGCAGGAACTGAGTGGTCAGCAAACTCATTAGTCAAATATCAACAGTACAAGGATTGAAATTTTTTTGAGAGCCAAATTTTTTAAACTTAAACTTCTTTTAATGCCACTTCTTCAAAATAGACTCGCCCAGGCTGTGGTATTTTGTGGAAGAGCCACACTCAAGGGGCCAAAGAGCCTCATGTGGCTCACGAGCCGCAGTTTACCGACCACGGCCCTAGTCCGCATAAAACTGTTTTTCAGAGTAGGGGCTTGGAGGAGAACTGTGTTACTAACAGTTCTGTTTGTTTATTTTTGATGAAAAAAAAAATCTGAGATAAAACAATAGTAAGAGGCGATGGGAGATAGAGTCTGTTTTGCTAATAAGAGCAGCGAAGGAAAGACAAGACTAACCCGGCTCAGCGTAACCTGCTCCTTAGGAAAATTGATTTAAAGCCTCTGTGTGTTATTTTGGGGAAAGACATTTCTAGCCCCAAAGGAAAAGCCTTGGGGAGAGGGCTGTGTCACAGTTCGCTTAAGCACATTTGCAGGTGTTCCATGTTCTGATAATATTTTGTGATATTTGAAAGGAAGATAGAGTTCTTTTTTAATTGACCCTCGTATTAAAAAAAAAAAATGTTGCCCTCGTCTGCTTTGGGGCCCCCACTGGGGATGCATGCTCACCCTGCAGGCGTCCTTCTGGCCACCCTCAAAGCCAGCACACAGCATGTCCTTCAGGATGATGGGCTCCTGGCTGGGGATGATGGAATTCTCGTGGTAGTAGGCATCACAGGTCTGGGTGTCAATGAGCGGCAGCTGCAGCTCCTGGAGAGTGAAGGGTGGAGGGAGCACTGTGGGGGGGAGCAGAAGGCAGAGCTCAGCGGGGACACTATGGCCTACTGGCTCCCGGCTGTCTTGCCCACACTTTGATGGACTGATGACAAGAAGTCATTTCTGCGTGTTGCTCCTCTGCTCCCTGAGGAACAGGAACCTGCATTTGTGCTTAGGAGGCCCCAATGGACATGCCAGTGTGGCAAGGTGAGCCTGTGTTTTCCACTCAAAACACCAGGAAGACATGGTCTCTTCCTCCCGGAAGCAGATCATGCACAGAGGTGTGGTGGGCCCCTTAGCCTTCCTCCCAGTGCCCGGGCAGGAGTGTGGGATGGGCACACAGCAGCGGCTTGGGCAAGAGCTGAGACCTGGTTTTAGGGCCTGGCTCTGGCCATGGACTGTAGTCAAGCCATTTCGAACAATGGCCCTACTCCTCTGGGCTTTCCAAGGGTCAGATCAAAAATAGGTTGAATCATGTCCCTCAAAACTTCATGTCCACCCCGAACCTCAGAATGCGACCTTATTTGGAAATAGAGGCTTTGTACATATAATTAGTTAGGATGAGATCAGACTGGATTAGGGTGAGAGTGTCCTTATAGCAGACAGAAAAGGAGGAGACACAGGGAGACCCGCACAGAGATGGCTGTGAGAAGACAGAGGCAGAGAGCACAGTGATGCAGCCACCAACCAAGGAGCCATCAGAAGCTGGAAGAGGCAGGAAGTAGTCTCCCCTAGGGCTTCTGAAGGAAGGGAGGCCCTGCGACACCTTGCTTTCAGATTATTGGCCTCAATAACTGACCGAGAATGAATTTTGTTGTTTTAAACCATTCAGGTTGAGGTCATTTGTTATGGTAGCCCCAGGACACTAATCCAAGGTGATATTACAAATGTGATGATGACCACGATGGTGATAGTTGCTGATAAGTACTGAGAACTCACTCTTGCTTGGCCCTGCGGGCAATGCCTGAAGTCATTCCATGTTTCCCTCACATGGAACACATGAGGTTGGCACTTTTGAGCTCTTCACTTGTCAAAGGAGGAAACCACAACCTGGCAAGGCTGATTGATGTAGGTCACTCAGCCAGAATGAGACCAGGCTGTCAGGCTCTGACCCAGACCCTCTGCTGGGCCTGGCATTAATCCTTTGGTTATTGGAGGCTGGGATGAGGGATTAGGGAAGCCTAAGATGCGGGTCTGGGGTGGTGGGCTGCCATTGGCAGGGGCTGTGCCAACAAGTGCGGGTTCCATGTCCAGCCTGAGTGAGGATGGTGGTAGGTGCAGCTGCCCCTAGGGAGCATGTCAGAACAGTCTCCGCTGAGTCATGACGGATCCACTCCACAACCCCCACCCCCTGTCGCCCACCACGAACTCTGGATGTCCTTACCTTGATTCATGTTGATGTTACCCCAGCCAGTCACCCAGCACCAGGTGCCATGACCCAGTGGGTCTCCAGGTTTGGGGAGGCAGACTGGAAGGATGAGTTCACTGAAGTTGACTGGGGAGGTCAGCTGTACCAGGGCAATGTCCCCACCGCTGTGCTCGTCCTTGTAGCTCGGGTGGGTGATGAACTGGGCCACCAAGCTGTAGTGCGGAGACTGGCTGATCGGGGGGTAGGAGAAGATGGTGCCCAGCATCACAACGTAGGCATGCAGTGGTAGGTTCCTGGGGTCAAAAATCAAGAGTCTTAACGCTGTGCCCAGGTTCCATGGGCAAGGGCTAAGAACAACCTTGATTTGAGGGCCCTAACATTACCAAAGGATGTGTGTGTGTGTGTGTGTGTGTGTGTGTGTGTGTGACACGCGTGCACATGTCAACAATGACAAGCACCTTGTTTAATCCACAAGCAACCCTGCAAGGTGCCCAATTCTCCCTCTGTTTGGTGGGAGGTAAAGTCACCTGCTCAAAGGCTGCCCAGCTGGCAACTAGTGGATTTAAGACCTTGAATTTTCAAGGGGCCAAATGCTAATGTGGGAACTTTTGGTTTCTGGGAAATGAACACTTTCATGGAAGGGTCAGAGCTGAGCCTCTCTCCTCTCCCACCTTCTCCCCAGTGCTCAGCCTGAGGACTGGGGGGATCTTGAGTAGATAAATAAGACCCTAGGCGGACACATTCCTGGCCTGTCTCCTGCCCAGGCTTCTGTTCAAATGGGGAAGAGAGGGTGTCAGAGAGGGGTGAAGGGCAGATCCCAGCTGGCCCTGGCTCAGATGCTCACCGGTCAAAGCAGTGGGCAGCAGTCAGCACCCAGTCCTTGGTGATCAAGGAGCCCCCACACACATGCTGTCCATACTCCCTCAGGCTGACCTGCCATGGCCACTGGCCTGGTTGGGCATCCTTCCCGGACATGATTCGGCCTGACACGAGTGGGCGTCCACAAACTGCAGGGTAAGGCAGTGGCTGGGTTATACGAGGCTCCCTCTGCATTCCCCTCACCCTACAGATCTGCCCTTGTTTATCCCTGCCCCTTGTGGGCTGACATCTTGTCCCCTCTGATTCAGGACCCTCCCTTTATGGGAGGACTTATGACCCTGCAGGGAGGTGCACAGCAGCTGAGGTGGGGCACGTGAGACCCGGGGGCCTGGATTGCTCAGTCCAGCTTAGTGGGCACAAGGAAGGTCAGACCACCTTGGTTGTGCTCTAAGGGAAGGTCTGAACGCAGCGCCTGGCATTGGGGTTTTGATAGAAGTCATGAAGGTGCTGTGTCTGGGGAAGTGGCCCCAATGATTGGGTTTCGTAGAGGATCTGCCCACGTACAAGGCTCTCCGGGCAGGGGTGGGACTACATAATCCTCTATCAGTCTCCCACAAAACCCAGGCTCTCTCCCCTGCAGTGCCTTCTCCCACCCTGATATTTGTCCTACCTGAGTCCAGGTTGGTCGCTCTGGCATTTGTCAGGTTGAATGGGAGAGCTGGGGGGCTTCCCTGGAGGATTTGCAGGAGAGAGAACAAGATGACCATGTGGGCCAGCTCCATGGTTCCTTCCAGCCGCCACTTCCCGGATGGCTCTTAGGGTCAGAGTCCTCAGACTCACTCAGGAAGGGGAAGATGACTGCAGCTGCAGCCCAGGTTTCTGGGCCCGCCCTGGGGTGGAGCTGACACCTCCACTCCATGTCTTCAGGCCTTCGCCCTTTCCCTCTACCTGATCTCTTTCTTTTTTTTAAATTCAATATTTTATTGATTTTTTTTACAGAGAGGAAGGGAGAGAAATAGAGAGTTACAAACTTCAATGAGAGAGAGACATCAGTCTGGGGAAGTGCATGCAACCAAAGGTACATGCCTTTGACGGGAATCAAACCTAGGACCCTTCAGTTTGTAGGCCGACGCTCTACCCACTGAGCCAAACTGGTCAGAGCTACCTGATCTCTTGATTTCTGAGAAAAAAATGTTGATTTGTTTGTTTCTTGAGTATAACTTTTTTTTTCTCTATGTATTTCAAAGCTCTGTTGACAGAGGCATAAAAGCTCATGCCTCTTACATCTTTTAGCGGCTTGTAACTTTTATCAAGGTAGAACACCCCTATCTATAGTTCATTGGGTTAGCCTGGGGTTCTATTTTACCTGAAATTATCTGATATGTGATACTATACACAACCACTTTCATATTGTTTGCAATTTATTCACCAATGTATTTCTTTCAATAAAGACAAAATGAAACACTTATGATTTTGGAGGGGCAAGTTTTTAGTGGTGACTCGAGCCCCGAGCCCAGAGGGTTCTTCTTGGCCACGGGCAGGAAAGAAGTGGATGCCAGCCATCCAAGAGGTCCAAGTAGGAAAGCAGGTTTTATTGAGCAGAGAGGAAAAACAAGAAAGGCCACTCTGCACACAATGGCAGACTCTCCTCACAAGAGAAGGAAGAGAGACCCCAACCATCTCTAGAGGTTGAGCTTATATGTTTGCAGTTTCTATGGAAAATTGCTGATATGGGGAGATAGAGAATGGAAAAGAAAAGAAACATTGGGGTTAACCTTAACCTTTACAAGGTGTATTTTGTGTTCTGTTTTCCCTTTATGGGATGGGTGAGCATAGGGTATGGCTGAGTAGCTATTAATCAGTCTTTGCAGGCATTTTCTTTGTCCGGAGTCTCTTGGCTGCTTCCAGCTTCAGTTAGCTGATTTCCACTTTGGGCAGCACAGAGCAGGCCCCTGACTTAACTTTGATGTTAGTTGATTTGTTTAGTCCCCATGCCCCTTTTCTATATTAGTTTGAAGTTGCAAAAAAATGAAATGTCTTAACCCGTGGTTCTCAACCTTTCTAATGCCGTTACTCTTAACCTACTTGCCCTTATTGAAATATACTTGCTATAATACTTGTAAAGTAGTAAACTAATTCCATTAACAGTATTATCGATTTTTGTGCTCACAGGTATCAGGTCACCTGCTAAAGGTGATATTGAGGAGGTAAGACATTCACAGCCTGAGTGCTATGTTCTGAATGTTTGTGTCTCCAATCCCCCAAATTCATATGTTGAAATCTCCCAGAGCGATGGTGTTCAGAGGTGGAGTCTTGGGGAGGTGAATTGGTTATGAGACTAGAGCTCTCAGGAATGGAATTAGAGCCCTTATAAGATACCAGCCCCAGAGAAACCCCACTCCTCTTCTGCCATGTGAGGACACAGAGAGAAGGCAGTAGCTATGAACTATGAAGCGGGCTCTCACCAGCCACTGAACCTGCTGGCACCTTAATCTCAGAGCTCAAGCCCAGGAACTGAGAGAAATAAATGTTTGTGGTTGATAAGCTACCCACTTGTGATATTTTGTTATAGAGCCCAAATACACCCAACCAAGTATTGGACTCAGAAATGTTTTTCCCATGTGCATACAGTATGTTCCCTGTTTGCTGATGTTACTTTCAGAATATACAGAATGGAAAAGATACTTCTTTATTCATACTTACATAATCTGGGATAGTTCATAAGGCTATAGGCTGATACCTGGAGTATATGGAATCAACATACATACCTGCCTTTCTAATGATCTGCTAATAGGGATTCTAGAGCCTGGCCTGGTCTGTGTCTTTTCTCAGTCTTTTATTTTACCTAAAACACTTTTTATTATGGAAATTTAAAAATATGCACAGCCGAAACTGGTTTGGCTCAGTGGATAGAGCGTCGGCCTATGGACTGAAAGTTCCTAGGTTCGATTCCAGTCAAGGACATGTATCTTGGTTGCAGGCACATCCCCAGTAGGGGATGTGCAGGAGGTGGCTGATCTATGTCTCTCTCTCATTTATGTTTCAAATGCTCTATCTCTCTCTTTCCTTTCTATAAAAATCAATAAAATATGTTACAAAAATAAAAATATGCACAGATGCTACCCTGGCCAGTATGGCTATTTGTTTGGAGTTTTGTCCCATATAGTGAAAGGTTGCGGATTCAATCCCAGTCAGAGCACATACCTAGATTTTGGTTCCATCCCCAGTTGGGGCATGTATGGAAGGCAACTAATTGATGTTCTCTCTCACATCAATGTTTTTCTCTCTCCTCCCCTCTCTAAAATCAGTGAATATATCCTCGGGTGATATATTAACCCATAAACAGCCATCCTAAAAAAGAAATGAATGAACAGATGCAGTTTAAAGAGTTTAAACAATTATCAACATAGAACCAACCTTTTTTATTATAAACTAGAGGCCTGGTACACAAAATTCGTGCACAAGGGAGGAGCGGGAAGTCCCTCAGCCCACCTTGCACCTTTTCCAATCCAGGACCCCATCATCCTTCTTGCAATCTGGGACCATTGGCTCCTAACCACTTGCCTGTCTGCCTGCCTGATTGCCCCTAACCACTTCTGCCTGTGGTCTGATGCCCCTAACTACTCCCCTCCTGGCCTGATCACCCCTAACCACCTCTGCCTGCCAACCTGATCACACCCTAATTGCTCCCCTGCTGGCCTAATTGCCCCTAATTGCCCCCCCTTACTGGCCTGATCACCCCTGCCTCTGTCTCAGCCCCTGCCACCATAGTTTTGTCCAGAAGAACGTCAGGAAGATGTCCAGAAGATGTCCAGTCTAATTAGCATATCACTCTTTTATTAGTATAGATTTATATTGGAAGTAATATTAGTTAATAAAATTATATAGGCTTCAAGTATGAAATTCCATAATACATCATCTGTGTATTTGATTGTGTGTTTACAACCCAAAGTCAAATCTCCTGTAATCATATATTTGACACCCTTTACCCTTTACTACCCTCTCACTCCCCTTCCCTCTGGTAACCACCATAAAACCAATCTTTAGATTCCTCCATGTGGGGAATTTACATTTTTCTCTCATATAATCTGCCCCTTTTAAAGTTTCGCTCTAAGTTCTGACCATATTTCTCTACCATATGTCCAAATTTGCCAATTCTTTCTTTAGCAGTGTCCATTTTATTATTCAGCCCTTTGTCTAAAATGTACTTCAGCAATATTTTAAATTTTCAAGCACTCTTTCTTAATCTCTAATTTCTCTTCTTAATGAAAATCTCCAACATTTCTTAATCCTTGTTTGCTGTGCAGTGAACGGTTAACTGATCAGGTCTAGGAATGTCCAAACCAGGACAGTCGAAAGAAGCACTGGCCCTTGGCCAGCTCCTAGGAAATGGCCGCTGAGACCTGGGATGTCCTGCCTGAAAAGAGTGCCTTGTGACATGGAGTCGGTGCCACTCCAAAGGCGATGTGTGGGGGCCTTGGGTCACATTTTGTCAGTTGGACCTCTGGACCAGCTGGAGTCTGAGCATAAAGGTCACTTACATGGGTACTCCATGCCTATGTGACGAAAGCCCGGTAAAAACCTCAGACACCAAGGTTCCCGTGAGCTTCCCAGGTTGGCAATACTTCACGTGTGTTGTCACCAGCCATTGCTGGGAGAATTCAGCACTGCCCATCTGAGAGGACAGCAGGACAGCCGCCCGGGTCTCCGGGATTCCGCCTCTGAGCCTTTTGCATGTGTTGATTTTATCTGTAGCCATTCACTGCAATGAGCCATAACCAGGAGTATGATAGCTCTTCTGAGCGCTATGATTCCTTCTCGTGACCCATTGACTCTGAAGGTGGTGCTGTGGCCCCAGCTTGGATGTCCAGTTTGTTGGCGGGGGTGCCCTGCAACACTGTCCACAGGAAAGGAGAGCTGCCTGTAGACGCTGTGGAGTTAGTTGGGGCCTGCCGCAGAGCAGCAAGCAGAGTGGAAGGCTACGAGCTCTCTCACCGTCAAAATCAGGCCAGCTTCCATTCCGTGGGTCCTGTAAAGGATCGTCTCTGTTAACAGAGGTGACACAGCGCTAGGACTTGTCAGTGAGCTTCCATGGAGTCATGATCCTTCCTCGAAGGAAAGGTGGGAAGGAAAGGGGACAGAGCAAAGGGGTAGCCAGGATCCCAGAGTTCAGGCAGGAAAGGGACTTGGGGGGCAGGGGGCGTTCTCTAGTTCCTGGGTCATATCAAGGGGTGTAGTTGGGGACCCAGCCCCAGGAGAAACTCAAAACTGGGGCGCTGTGAGGACTGATGTTTCCAAAAGCCCTCGGAGCCAGAGAGGTCAAGCTGGGAGAAGGTGGCGCCGGGGTCGCTGTTGCTCCTTCTCCCCCAGGGGGCGCCCTAGCGCTGGCCCTGGAACCCGCAAAGGCAGTGGGGGCGTCTAGCCCGCGGGAGAGGAGGCATGGGGGCTGGAATCGGGGTGCTGCTGCTGCTGCTGCTGCTGCAGCTGTTGGTGAGGGTCGAACTCGAGATGCAGGGTGAGCTCAGGCCGGAGCTAGGGGTGACAGGGGTCGGGTGGGGAGCGCGGAGACCGAGGGGAGCTCACCTTCTCGCCTCACCCCAGGGTTGCAGTATCAGAACCAGCTGTTTTCAGGTAAGGCACCCAAGATGCGCCTTTCCCAGCCCAGGGCACCACGGCCAGGATGTACGTACAGGGCGCCAGCTCTTTTCATCTCTCCCGCGTCAGGTTTCAAGAATTCGTCGGGCTTTCGCGTAACGGACGGGCCCGGAGGGGCGGGGCGGTGGGAGGTCCCCGCGTCCCCGCCCCCCCGGCTGCAGGACCCGAGCGCGGTGTCCCGGGGCCGAGGGCGGGCCGGGGGGGCTGTCTCCTGCAGCTCAGGCGCATGTCCGTCTGTCCACCCCAGAGCCTTGTGGCCGCCGGAACATCCACTCGCTCATCGTGGGCGGAACGGACGCTGCTCGCGGGCGCTGGCCGTGGCAGGTGAGCCTGCGGCTCCGTCGCAGAGGCCACAGGTGCGGAGGCAGCCTGCTCAGCCGGCGCTGGGTGCTCTCGGCGGCGCACTGCTTCAAAGAGTAAGTCTGCGGGCGGGCCGGCCCGGGGCGCGGCTCTGGGTCTGCACCGCGCACGCCTTACACAGATGTGGCCCTCCTGTCCTCCCGAGCCCCAGGCCTCGCTGCAGCCGCTCACACCCATGTGAGTTCCAATGGTCCCCTGCAGGGAACGCTTCAGTTTTCCCCAGAAGGGACTTCCAGAATATATATTCCCGTCCACATCTGTGTGTCTGGTTCCTTTCTCTTTCTTGTTCTCTTCTCCCCAAATGGCATTACTGGCCTTCCCCTCCCTCTTCCCACCCCCTAGTGGAGGTGTGCCACAGGTGGGAGGAAGGAGCAAGGTGGGTGAGCACAGGACCTGCCTGAGCATCCCACTTTGGCATCTGTGCATCTGCTCACTCGATGTTTTTTTTTTTAAATATATTTTATTGATTTTTTACCGAGAGGAAGGGTAAGGGTTAGAGAGTTGAGAGAAACGTCGATCAGCTGCCTCCCTCACACCTCCCATGGGGATGTGCCCGCAACCAAGATACATGCCCTTGTGGGGAATCGAACCCAGGACCCCTCAGTGCACAGGCGGATGCTCCATCCACTGAGCCAAACCGGTTAGGGCTCATTCATTTGTTTAGGATGGCTCTGAGGGGTGACAGGCTGGTTGAGTGACTGCCTAGTCAGACCACAGGGGGAGGCACTCTTCTGTCCTACTCCCAGCCCCCAAGTCTCTGGGTTCTGGGGCTTTGGTTGCCGGCCCTCTGGGCTCTCGCCATTTCTGTCCTGTAAGGAGAACTGCTCCTGGTGTCCAGGATGAGCCCTACGAGTACCCTGGGCAGTCTCCCCTCTGAGTGGGCCTCAGGAGACGGTGACCCACACTTCATTAACTGAACCCGGCCGGCATGGCTCAGTGACTGAACCTTGACCTATGAAACAGGAGCTCATGGTTCCATTCCCAGTCAGGGCACATGCTTGTGTTTCAGGCTCCATCCCCAGTGTAGAGCTTGCAGGAGGCAGCCGATCAATGATTCTCTCTCATCATTGATCTCTCTCTCTCTCTCTCTCTCTCTCTCTCTCTCTCTCTCCCCGTTCTTTCCTCTCTGAAATCAACAAAAATATATTAATTTTAAAAAAAAGACCACCCTAATCAGTTTGGCTCAGTGGATAGAGCATTGGCCTGCGGACTGAAAGGTCCCAGGGTTCAATTCCAGTCAAGGGCATGTACCTTGGTTGCGGGTACATCCCCAGTGGAGGGCATGCAGGAGGCAGCTGATCGATGTTTCTTTCATCGACATTTCTAGCTCTCTATCCCTCTCCCTTCCTCTCTGTAAAAAATAAAATATATTTTTTAAAAAAAGACCTCTAACTGGTCTCTCCTCCCTGTCAGAAACAGTAATCCATCAAATTGGATGGCCCAGGTCGGTGAGATATCTTCCAGACCGTCTATTTGGAACTTTGAGGCCATCTACCATCGTTTCAGAGTGCAGGACATTATCGAGTACCCTCACGTCAAGGAGTCTTCGCTCAACGACATTGCCTTGCTGAGGCTGACCTCCTCTGTCACCTACAATAAGTACATCCAGCCCATCTGTATTATGGCTTCCACCAACGAATTCCAGAACAAGAGTAACTGCTGGGTGACCGGCTGGGGGAACATCCGTGAGAATAAAAGTGAGACTGGGGACAGATGGTTGGGAAAGAGAGGGGCATTACCCTCCTTTTCCAGCCACACCAGCCCCCACCTTGGCCTGTGCACTGCTGGGCCCCCTGTGGGCCTAATCAGCATTCTCTCCCCACTTGCTGTCCACTCCTCCTCCCCTGAAAGAGCAGGTCTTTCTGTGTCCACTCAGTTCCTTGTCCTCCCCAGAGAGTGAGCCAGAGCCAGCACTGAGAGAGGACCAGCTCCCCCCAGGCCGTATTCCTCAACCTGCAGGGAACTGGAGTTTTGGAGGTGGATTTTTTTAGAAAGGCCTTGGGTGTTGGCTTTTTTTATAATTAAGATTTAATTCACAAAGCATGAAATTCACCATTTTAAAGTATATACAATTCGGTGGGGTTTAGTATACTCACAGTTTGCACCAACATCGCCACCTCAATGCAGAACACTTTCATCATCTCAAAATGAAACCCGTAACCACTAAATAGACACTCCCCATTACCCACTCCCTCTAGCCCTTAGCAGCCACTAACCAGATTTTTTAAAATATCTGTGTTTTTATTGAGTTGATAGAGAGGGTAAGGAACAGAGAGATAGAAATATCAATCCACTGCCTTCTGCATGTCCCCTAATGGGGATTGAGCCCAAAACCTGGGTATGTGCCCTGACCAGGAATCTAATTGGTGACTTCCTGGAAAATGGGTGATCGCTCAGTGACAGAGTCACATCAGCTGAGCCATTAACCAACTTTTTATCTCTATGTGTTATGGATATTTTATAGAAATGAAACCATACAATATATGACATTTTGTGTCTGTTTTCTTTCACTGAGAATAATGTTTTTAAGGTTCATGTAGCATGAAATCAGAACTTCATTCCTTTTTTTTTTTTTTTTAAATATATTTTATTGATTTTTTACAGAGAGGAAGGGAGAGAGATAGAAAGTCAGAAACATCGATGAGAGAGAGACATCAATCAGCCGCCTCCTGCACGCCCCACTGTGGAGATCTGCCCGCAAGCAAGGCACATGCCCTTGACCGGAATCGAACCTAGGACCTCTCTGTCCACAGGCCGATGCTCTATCCACCAAGCCAAACCGGTCTTGGCGACTTCATTCCTTTTTATGGCTGAATAATATTCCATTGTATGGATAAATCATATTTATTTCTTTTTTAAAAAATATATTTTATTGATTTTTTTACAGAGAGAAAGGAACAGGGATGGAGAGTTAGAAACATCAATCAGCTGCCTCCTGCACACTCCCTATCGGGGACATGCCGGCAACCAAGGTACATGCCCTTGACCAGAATCAAACCTGGGACCCTTCAGTCCACAGGCTGATGCTCTATCCACTGAGTCAAACATGGTAGGGCCATATTTATTTCTTTATCCATTGATGGACATCTGTGTTGTTTTTTCCTTTTGGGTATTGCAAATAGAGCTGCTATGTACATTAGATTACAAATTATTGTTTAAATGTCCTCTTTCAATTTTGCATATATATATTCTGGATCACATGGTAATTCCATGTTTAACTTTTGAAGAACCAGCAATGTCCCACAGCAGCTACACCATTTTCCATTCCTGTCAACAATAAATGGGGGACTAATTTCTCTTCATTTCCTCAACTTGTTACTTTCCAAATTTTTATAATTTTTGCCATCCTAGTGGGTCTGAAGTGGAATCTCATTGTGGTTTTGATTTGCATTTCTTTAATGACTAGTTATGTTGAGCATCATTACATGTGTGTGATGGCCACTTGTATATCTTTCTTAGAGAAATATTCACATCTTTTACCTATTTTAAAATTGAGTTGTCTTTGTTGTTTAATTATAATCATTTTTTTATATATTCTGCATACTAGGCCCTTATCAGGTAAATGATTTGCAAACATTTTCTCTAATTCTGGAGATTTCTTTTCACTTTCTTGATAGTATCTTTTGATGCACAATTTAAAAACTTTTAATGAAGTCCAAATTATATGTTTTTATTTTGTTGTTTGTGCTTTTGAAGTCACATCTAAGAAACCATTGGAAAATACAAGGTCATGAAGATTTACTTCTATGTTTTCTTTAAAAGTTTTATTGTTTTAGTGCTTATATTTATGTCTTTGATCCATTTTGAATTTATTTTTGCATATGGTATGAGAAGTCCAACTTCATCCTTTTTTATTGTTAATTCTCACCCAAGGATATCTTTTTCATTGATTTTTTAAAAATATTTTTTATTGACTTTTTAATAGAGAGGAAGGCAGAGGGAGAGGGATAGAGAGTTAGAAACATTAATGAGAGAGAGACATCGATCAACTGCCTCCTGCACACTCCCTACTAGTGATGTGCCCACAACCAAGGTACATGCCCTTGATTGGGAATCGAACCTGGGATCCTTCAGTCCACAGGCTGACACTCTATCCACTGAGCCAAACCGGTTAGGGCCCCACTGATTTATTTTTTTTTTTTAAGAGAGAATGGAAGAGAGTGAGGAGTGGAGGAGAGATAAAAATCAATGTGAGAGGGACATGATTATTGGTTGCCTCCCACATGTGCCCCTACAAGAGCAGGGCTCGAACCTGCCACCCAGGTACATGCCCTTGACTGAGGATCAAACCCATGACCCTTCAGTGGGCAGGATGACACTCTAACCACTGGGAAACACTGGCCAGGACCCAACCTCATTCTTTTGCACGTGCATATTCAGTTATGCAAGCACTGTTTGTTGAAGAGATTGTTCTCTCCTCCATTACATTGTCTTGGCACCTTTGTCAGAAGTGGATTTACCACAGATATATAGATTTATTTCTAGACTCACAATTTTAGTCCACTGGTCTGTATGTTTATTTTTGTGCCAGGATTTCATTGCTGATTCCTTTAGCTTTATAGTATGTTTTGAAATTGGGCAATGTGAGTCTTTCAACTTGTTCCACTTTTTCTTTTTAGTTGTGCAGGATCTTTTTTGTAATTTAATCCTCACCCGAGAACATGCTCATTGATTTTGAGAGAGAAACAATGAGAGAGATTGGTTGCCTCCCACACGTACCCTAACAGGGGCCAGGGATTGAGCCTACAACTCAAGCATATGTCCTTGACTGGGAATCAAACCTGAGATCCTTTGGTGTGTGAGCCAGCACTCTGACCACTGAGCAACACTGGCCAGGTCTGTACCAGTGTTCTTTATTTCCTCCTATGAGTTTAGTTTACTAAGTAGTGTCCTTTCATTTCAGCCTGAATGGCTCTCTTACCCATTTCTCATTGGGTAGATCTAACCGTGAATCCTCTCAGCATTTGTTTATCTGGAAGTGTCTTAACTTCTTCATTCTCTGAGAGATATTTTGCCTGATATAGAATTCTTGATTAACTTTTATTCTTTCCCCACTTTAAATATGTCATCCTAGCCCTAGCCAGTCTGGCTCAGTGGACAGAGTGTTGGCCTGTGGACTAAAGGGTCCCAGGTTTGACTCGGGTTAAGGGTACATGCCCAGATTGTAGGCTCCATACCCAGAAGGGGACATGCAGGAGGCAGCCAATTAATGATTCTCTCTCATCATTGATGTTTATATCTCTCTCTCCCTCACCCTTTCTCTCTGAAATCAATAAAAATATTTTTTAAATAAATAAATATTTTTTAAAAGAACAATGGCCCTTGCCCTATTGGTGTGGCTCAGTGGTTGAGTGTCAATCTATGACCCAGGAGGTCACAGTTCAATTCCCAGTCAGGGCACATGCCCGGGTTGTGGGCTGGGTTGCCAGCAAGGAGCATGCAGGAGACAGTGATCAATTATTCTCTCTCATCATTAATATTTCTATATCTGTCTTCCTCCTCTCTCTGAAATTAATAAATGAAAATTATTTTTAAAAAAGCCAGTTTGGCTCATTGAATAGAGCAGTGGTTCTCAACCTTTCTAATGCCATGACCCTTTAATACAGTTCCTCATGTTTTGGTGACCCCCAACCATAACATTATTTTCATTGCTACTTCCTAACTGTAATTTTGCTATGGTTATGAATCAGAATGTAAATATCTGGGTTTTTCGATGGTCTTAGGTGACCCTGCTAACGGTTCTCAATCTGCTGTAGAGCTTAAGACCATCGGAAAACACAGATATTTACATTATAATTCATAACAGTAGCAAAATTATTAAGTAGCAACGAAAATAATTTTATGGTTGGGGGTCACCACAACATGAAGAACTATATTAAAGGGTCGTGGCATTAGAAAGGATGAGAGCCACTGTAATGGAGCGTCAGCCTGCAGACCAAAGGGTCCTTTGTTTGATTCTGGTCAAGGGCACATACATACCTTGGTTGCAGGCTCCTCCACAGCTTGGGTCCTGGTCAGGGCTCATGCAGGAGGCAACCAATAATGTGTTTCTCTCACACTGATGTTTCTCTCTCTCTTTCCCTCTCTCTAAAAAAAAGAAAAAAAAAGAATCAATGGAAAAATATCCTCAGTGAGGATTAACAACAACAAATGTATATATAATTTTTTTTTTTTAAGAAAAGAACAGTGCTCGTTTTGGCAGCACATATACTAAAATTGGAACGATACAGAGAGGATTAGCATGGCCCCTGCACAAGGATGAGACACAAATTCGTGAAGCGTTCCATATTTAAAAAAAAAGAAAAGAAAAGAACAATGGCCCAACCCTGGCCAGTGTCACTTAGTTGGTTGAGCATTATCCCATGCACTGATCGCCAGTTCAATTTCTGGTTAGGGCACATACCAGGATTGCAGGCTCAATCCCCAGTAGGAGGCGTGCAAAAGGCAGCTGATGGATGTTTCTAACATCAATGTTTCTCTCTCTCCTTCTCTCTAAAAAATCAATAAAAACCTTTTTGTGTCAAAACCGATTTGGCTCAGTGGATAGAGCGTCGGCCTGCAGACTGAAAGGTCCCAGGTTCTATTCCTTTCAAGGGCATGTATCCTGGTTGTGGGCACATCCCAGTAGGGGGCATGCAGGAGGCGGCTGATCGATGTCTCTTTCTCATCGATGTTTCTAACTCTCTATCCTTCTCTCTTCCTCTCTGTAAAAAATCAATAAAATATATATTTTAAAAAAAACTTTTTGTTTTTAAAAAAACAATGGCCCAGGGATTGTGGGTGCTCCAGGGGTCTCCAGTCCCATAGCCCATATCATTCCTCCCAACCTGATGGCAGAGGAGAGGCTCAGGATGCTATCTTTCTCTGTTTCCTCAACTCCTATGCAGAGCTGCCGTCTCCCTACATCCTCCAGGAAGTACGGGTCTCCATCATAAACAACTCCAGGTGTAATTTCCTGTTCCAACAGCCCAATTTCTTCTACAGAATAGCAGATGACGCGATCTGTGCTGGCTCTGAGGATGGCAAACACGACGCCTGCAAAGTGAGTGCCCCCGCCCCAGTCAGAGCCTTGCTGGAAACAGGCACCACCGTCTCAGCCTTGGGCCTGAGAGCAACCCCCATGGCCAACTGACCCTCACAGTTGATTAATGAGAAAGTGATTTCACCCTTAATTACCCTGCCTATCAAAGCTCGTTTTGCATTGATAGTGTCTTTTTGGATCCTCATGTGACTCCTGGTGGGTAGTGACTTTTGCCCCCCTTTGCAGATGTGAAAACTAAAGCTTGGTCACTTCCAGGGGGAGGAGTAGGATTTGCACCTAGATTGCCCAGCGCCATAGCCCCTCCTGTTCTGGGGTCTCCCCACTGGCCCCTTCTGCCCAGGCCAGGCTCACCTGTGCTGCTCCCCAGGGTGACTCAGGTGGACCCTTGATCTGCGAAAAGAATGGACTGTGGTATCAGGTTGGAGTCGTGAGCTGGGGAGTGGGCTGTGGTAGGCCCAACCGACCCGGTGTCTACACCAACATCAGTAAATACTTCAGCTGGATCCAGAAGCTCACGTCCCACAGCACACCCAGGCCAGACTGCTCTCCACTACTGCCGGTCCTCCCTCTGCTCTGGGCTGCCCCACTCATGCAGCTGGCCTGCGCATCCTGACCAGGGCCCAGGCTGGGGAGGGCCCTGACCAGGGCCCAGGCACATTTACCCAGGGCTGTGGACACGCCTGGACTGTCTGCCGGATCAGGCTCTGGTCCCCTTTTGTCTGCTTTGCTAATAAATGTATGCATTTTCACTGATTCCTTGCAGAGTATTTTGTGGACTTGGGTGGCTTCCTGGACACACTCATAGTCACTTATGTCCCATCTTCTCCAAGATCACTCCCTAATTCTTAGTTCTTTCTCTGCTTGTCCACACTATACATATTTTGGTTGCAAACAGGAGAACCCTCACAGATTAGTTCAATCAGAAAGAATTTATGGAAGGACATCAGTAGCACAGGGGGCCAGGAAGACTAGAGTGGGGTATTTTGGAGGACATGCCCTCTCACACTCCAGTGCTCATCACACAGATGTCAGGTGCTCCTCGTCTTAATGTGGACCCCCACAGGCTGACCTGGAACTAGGACTGGGGTGCGGGTAGTTTATTTGGGAGGCAATACCAAGAAGGGCCAGTGATGAGTGGGGAAACTGAGGCAGGGAAGAAAGAACCCCATGACATTTGCCTGAATGAGAAGGTTACTGAGGCAGAGTCCTGCGGGGACCCCTGAGAAACCGCAGGCTCCTGGAAGACAAGGATGCTGTGTGGGGACACTTCTCTCCTGACTCCATGGGTTGAGGGTTGTCCTGGTAGCATGGGTGCTCCAAGTTAAACAGTCCCAGTGATGACGCTAGTGCCTAAGGAGCTGCTGCAGCACCACCAGGTGACCAAGTTTGTCTGACTCCTCACAAGTGTCCCACAACTCAGCCTCAGCAGGACGAGGGATCAGGCCAGTAGGGCCCATTCAGGGGCACCTGGAACTGCTCAGGCAGATCTGGGTTTTCACAAGATTCCCAAGTGCTCTGAGCTCAAGATGTGTGAGGAGCTATGGTTGGTCTACATTTCTTCCCTCAGTTCCCCTCCCTGCAGTTCCCTGCTGTGGAGAGGCAGGTGTGGAGGTCTTTAGAGAGCAGACCTTCCTGGTTTCTGCCCACACCTGCCAGCAGTGCATCACACTTGGGCTTCGTGCCCTGGGGCAGCCCTGCGAGGCTGGAACTCCCCTTCCCCCGGGCCACAATGAGGAAACTGATGCTCAGTGAGGGGACAGGGCTGCTGGAGTCACCCAGCTCACAAGGGCCTGGGTCCAGGGAGCACTTGGCCAAGCCTGGTGCCTGGGCTCCATGTTGGGCCCGCCAAGCCGGAACTTGGTGCCTTAGCCACCAGCCCTGTAAGGAGCCTGGGCCCTGGGTCAGGTTTGGAGGAGAGCTGCCAAGGATCCTCTGGAGCTTCCTGGCCTGACCGCAGCCCCCGTTCTCCCCCCACCTCACTGCCCTTGCTTGGCTGGGCTCCTGCCCCCGGTTTCCAGCACCTTGGCCCAAACCAGACTTCTTTTGAGAATTGCAGGTGTCCCTTTCCTGCCACCTTGAAAGTGCAGCTCAAAGCATCTTTGTTTGAGGCTGGACAGGTGAAGCCGCAGCCCCTCCCTGGTCTCCTTAATTACCCCTGGCCAGGGCCCGCCCCATCCTGGCCTTTTAAGCCCCCACATACCCTGCCAGCCAGCCCAGTCAGCTGGGAGGGCACCAGGCTGTAAGGGTGAGAACAAGGTCCAGGGACTGGCAGGGTGGGTGGGGGCAGCAGTTGGGCAATGGAAATAGAGGGTGGGGAAGGGGCTTGCCTGGAGGCCTAGGGTGCCCAAGTCTCAAAGCGGCTGGGGGCAAGGGTGTTCCCTGGGGCCTGGGAGCAGACAGAGCTGGGCCATGGGCATAAGACTGAGACTGACGGGGGGCTGAGGGAAGACAGAACAGCCTCTGGGACACAAGTGCTCTGGGCTAGGACCCTCCTCCTCCTCCTCTGCAGGCTCCTCTGAGAGTCTAAGCCCTGGGCAACTGGACCCAGCACGGTCCTAAAGACAGAATGAGGGGGGCTTTCTGCCTCCAGGTTCTGCTCCTACTGCTGCTAGGTGAGTGTGGGACAGGGGCTACGGGTGCTGACCACAGGGACCTTGGCTCCCAGATGTCCCATCTCACTCCTCTCTGGCCTGGCTCCCATAGAGCAATCTAATCTTGGTTTTCAAGGTTCAAGTTCTCTCTGTCACTGACCTTGGGCTCTACAAACCTGGAGGTGCTGTCTTCACAATGGGTATAAGTCCCCGCCGCACAGGCTTTGGGGAAAGTTAAATCGGGTAACCAGTTGGACAAAATCCTGGCACCAGGTTAATGCAACAAATATGTTCCACCTTCCTTATCTGTAACCAGCCTTCCCCTCAGTCCATTATCTGATACCAAATCCATAATCCAGTGCCTTCCCTACTTCCTCTTCCAGGAGTTGCTGGGACACTGGAGTCTGCAGGTGAGGAAGCCTCAGGTCCCCTCCCCACCCCGGGAGCCAACTCCTGCCTAACCTTGGCTCTAGGTCTCCCGCCGCCCCTTCCCAAACCTCCAGCCTCCGCCCACCCTCGCTGTCCATCCGCCTTGTCCTCTCGCAGCCTGCGGGCAGCCTCGTGTGTCCAGTCGGATCGTAGGGGGCCAGGACGCCCGGGCCGGAGAGTGGCCGTGGCAGGCGAGCCTCCAGCACCGCGGGCTGCATGTGTGTGGGGGCTCGCTCATCGCCCCGCAGTGGGTCCTGACCGCGGCGCACTGCTTGCAGAGGTCAGGGCCGGATGCCCGGCTGGGGCTCCGCTCGGGGAGTCCAGGGATGGGGGTGGGGGGTGGGGGGGAGCGGGAAGCTGGCCCCGGAAAATGCGGCACCGCCCAGCGGAGGCGCGGGGACCGGGCCAGCTCCGGTGAGACGCGGGGACGGGGCCCCGTGGGAGCCGCTGTAAGGAGCCTGCTCCCGTCCCGCAGGCCGGCGCCAGCGTCCGAGTACCGCGTGCGCCTCGGGGCGCTTCGCCTGGGACAGGCCTCGCCCCGCGCGCTCTCAGTGCCCGTGCAGAGGGTGCTGCTGCACCCCGGCTACTCTGAGGACGGGGCCCGTGGCGACTTGGCATTGCTCCGGCTGCGCCGCCCGGTGCTCCTGAGCCCCCGAGTCCAGCCCGTGTGCCTGCCGGAACCCGGGGCCTGGCCGCCGCCCGGGACTCCCTGCTGGGTCACTGGCTGGGGCAGCCTCTTCCCCGGAGGTGAGGCGGAGGGCGGAGGGCGGAGGGCGGGGCCCGGGGACCCTGGGGGCGAGCCGGGCATTGCCCCTCCTCTTCCTCTGACCGGGAATGCCTCCCACCACGGCTTCAATCTGGGAATGAGTGCGACCTGCGGGCACCCCAAACCCCCCAGTCCTGGCAAGTTAGAGTCTCAGGTGAGACTCTGCCTACTGCCACACCCTCTCTCATCTCTCACAAGTCCCCCTTCCTCCCCCAGTGTCACTTCCAGAGTGGCGACCTCTTCAGGGAGTCAGAGTGCCATTGTTGGATGCGGGCACTTGTGACCATCTCTACCATGTAGGCACCAACGTGCCCCGTGCCGAGCAAATAGTGTTACCAGGGAACCTGTGTGCTGGCTACCCCCAGGGCCACAAGGATGCCTGCCAGGTGCGTGAAGCTGCCTCGAACCTCTGAATCTATGCTCCTGTGCCCAGCACCCTGCCTCCCTTGAACTCAGGACCAAGGAGATACCACCTCCAGGTTCAGCAACCTGGCTCCCAACCCAGATGTACCACCTGGGGGAGTGGAGCCCTAGGACTACCAACATAGTCTTCAGAGGACTGGGGCCTAAGCCTGCCTTTCTCCTACAGGGTGATTCTGGGGGACCCCTGACCTGCTTGAAGTCTGGGCGCTGGGTCCTGGTGGGCGTGGTGAGCTGGGGCAAGGGCTGTGCTCTGCCCTACCGCCCAGGTGTCTATACCAATGTCGCCATGTACAGCCGTTGGATCCAGGCTTGCCTCGACCACTGATGTGGTCACTCTGACGTGGGTTCCTCAGCTACTTGGTCCCTCTGGGGACCTGTAAATCCCCCAGCCCTACCACTTCTGACTGGAGGCTCAGAGGTCTGATAAAGCTAAGGAGCCATCTCTCCATCCATCTGCCCATCCCCTGCCTTCCTCGGGGCTCACCAAACCTGAGCTGCCAGCCCGCTCCAGGAGCCTCCCATCTGTGGAGGTCTCACACTTCTGCCTTCCCTTCCTGCTCAGCTCCAGCCAGGCCTGCGCCTGGGCACCCAGAGACGGTAAGCGGCATTCCCGGTTTGGCCTGTGTGCCCCTCTCTCTGGAGGAAGTCAGGGAGATTCAAAGTGTAGAGGGATCCATCACCAAGATGGTTCTTCATTGCTAGCTTTGAACATGGGTAAGGGGTCACATGGCAAGAAACTTCAAGCAGCCTCCAGAGCTGAGGGCAGTCTTGGCTGACAGGCTTCAGGGAAAGGGACACCTAAGCACTCTGACCGAAAGGAACCGAATCTGGACACCTTGACGGAGCATGGAGGCGAATTCTCCCCCCAGCCTCCAGTGAGAGTCCACTAGGCCATGCCCTTGATTTTGGCCTGGTGAGACCCTGGGCAGAGAACCCAGCTGAGCCCAACCAGACTTCTGGCCCACAGAGCTGTGATTTAGTAAATGTGTCTTATTTAAAGCTGCTGTGTTTGTAGTCACTGGTTACACAACAATAGTACATGAATCTAGGTTTTGCCCTACCGCAATGAAGATACCTGGGGCAGGGAAGGCCTCAGCAGGCTCCGGAGTCTGGACCACCTGCATCATGTCCTCTGCCCAAAAGGAGCCAGGACCCCCAGGCAGGCCTGGCTGGAGTTTCTCCTGTTGTTTCTGTCATTACCCCACCCATGCCCTGGGGGAGTCTGGGTCCTAGCCTTCAACAGAGCCCCCACACCCCGGACCCCCAACACCTGAGTCTGGAGAAAGGCTTAGATAACCTTTTAGAGCTCCCTGCCCACCTCCATGTGCTTGGGACCTGCCATCTCCTCCTCCCCAGGCCACGGACATACATTCTACAGATAGAGCTCAGTTTCTCCAGCTGCAGGAAGAACAAGAAACTGAACAAAATCTGGAAAATCCAAAGCCTAATCTTGGGAATTGACAGCAGCAGTCGGTAAAGAGTCAACAGGCAGGCCATCATTCACGGTGGGGCAGGCCCCAGCAGCTGCTCCCACAGCGGCCTAAGTCTTGTCTTCCTCCCTTTTCTCCAGGAGGACGTGGCTGCAGCAGGTGGTCACTGCAGGGTTGCTGTAGGCCAGGCCAGGCAGTGTGAATCTACGGACCAGACCGGGGCAGTAGGGAACTTTAGGCTGCTCTTTCCCCCCGTGTGAGGGCCATCCATCTGGGGTAGAGCTTGGCTGTTTCTTGGGGGTCATCAGGGACTAGAGTGCCCAGAACAGGGTATGGCTATGGCAGACCAGCCTGCAAAAGGCTGTGGTCACATCTGTGGTGAGACCCAAAGGACCCTGTGGGGTGATGTTGGCCATTCTCCCAATTCTTTCTCAGCTGAAGCCAGCCAAGGGATGCCTCCCAAAGCAGAGTTGGGAACAAGCCTGGGCTGGAGCCAGGGTTCCTCAGCCTTGGACCTGCTGTGATTTTAGTAATGGATTCCAGTGTTTCTGAAGCACAATCTGGGAGCGGGGTAGGGGCAGGAACTGGGCAGAGAAGGAAAGGGCCAGTGAATGAGAAATGCTACTCCTGGTCAGGCTCTTACCAGGAGTCTGGGCCACTGACTATGTCAGCGGGTTTTTCACTGAGGCTCTGTGAGGTAGGTTTTCTCATTTGTCAGATGAGAAAACTGAGGCCTGAAATCATGCAACTGGCAGATGATAGACTGCAATTTGAACCCAGGCGGTCTGATTCCAGGGAGAGCTGGGAATGGTAGAGGGGGGATTATTCCCTTTGCTGTCTTCACTTCTTCCTATGCTGATATTGTGGCCTCCCAGCCCATTCTTCTTGGCCTATTCCTGGTGTGGCAGCCTTGTGGGGCTGGGCAAGTTGCAGCATTTCAGCCTGGCAGGCTCACTGGCACAGCACCCTGTACTGCAGCATCCTGTCAGCAAGGTCAGTGTGTGGGGGGCGGGAGGGAGGAGGAGAAGGGTCTGGCCATGCATCCTGCTCCGGGGCCCATCATGGCTGCACAGGGGATGCTAGTCTCTTGTCCAAGATAGGCATTTTCTAGTTGCCCATCTACTCCTGTCTGTGGTGCTACAACCAGATGGCCTTGTCTCTCCCAATACTGACTCAACCTCATTTCCCCCCTAAAATGAACTGGTAACAACTGTCTTATCAAGGCTGTTTGGAGAATCAAGTTGACAACTACAGCAACCATGGTTCTGCCCACTGAGCATGTGTGCTGTACCAGGCATGGGCGAGCTCTCCTGGGTGTTTTCATTCTCATTCCAGGGGTGAAAAACAGGCCTTGAGAGGTTCGGGGACATGCCCTAAGGCTCACAGCGGGTAAGAGCCAGAGTCAGAGTAGAATTTGGGCAACTGACTCAAGTTCCACGTCACTTCCCTCATGGAGATTAGTTGATTGTAAAATACTACAAATGATAGACACACTAATAACTAATGGACATTTATTACTATTTATTAATCAATGTTAAAAAAAAATAGACAGGAGGGGAAGGCCCACCAAGGCCAAGACTCTGCAGGCTTACTTTGGAGGGTAGCTGTCATGACCGTTGGGTAGTTGAGGCAAGGAAGCAGAAAGGTTCAGGCCTTTCTGGGAAGAGAAGCAAGAGCAGCTGGCTAGCCAACTCACCTTGAGATTTCCATTCTGTCATGGCTTCTATGAGGGAGGACATACAGACACCTAGTGAGACCACAGAGCACAGGGGTTGGGGGAGGTCAGCCTGTTCTCCCCTCAAATTGCACCCCCATCCCATTCCTACGTGTATGAAGTGTCATCGCACTGACTGGCAGGATGCCCGCAGTCACTCCCACAACCAACCGACCAAGTGGACAGAGACCCCCCCTCCCCCTCTGAAGGGAAGGACTCACTGCCTCCCTCAGGCCAGGTGACCTGAGTCAGTTTCAATCAGAGACATCATTACCTGAATCCTGGCACTGTGCTCTCTGTGCATTAGTTCATTAATACTCCCAAATATAATACTCCCAAGGGGTCCAATTATATATTCTTTTCAAGGATGGAAAACAGGTGGAGGTTCAGTGCCTTGCCCAAGATCACACTTAATAGGCTGGGGCTTGAACTCAGTCTCTGCTGGAGGAGGCGGGGGACAGGCATGATTCTCAGGGGGGTAGGGTGGGGGCTAAGGCTGCCCCACCCCCAGACCTCCAGCGTGACTCCTGGTGAACATCAGCTGGGACACAAGCTGGGCGGACAAGTCAGCCGCCCACAGGATGGTCTGCAATACAAGCCAGCTCCAGAAAGATGTGCTCAGGCTGCAGGTAGGCCTGAACAGCGTGAGTGGAGAGGGGACCTCTCCTGTCCCCCAACTCCAGGACTCCCTCTGTACCTGCCTCATTCTGGCAGGCCCACTGGCTGCCTTCTTAGCCCTCTCCTCCTCAGCAGCACAGGAACTTAAAAGCCTCCAACTCTCTGTTCACGAAGATGCTATTAAGGAAACTTTCAGGCTGGCCAAGGGCTTTCCCCACCACTTCCTGACTCGGGATGAAGCCCAAGTGGGCGTCAGCCTGGGCCTAGCAGGGAGCCGCTGCTGCCTTGGGGCCCAGGGAGGGGAGAGTCACAAGAGAAGGGACTTCAGAGGGCTCCTGAGGAGCCAGGGAGTACGGGTAAGAAGTACCTCCAGTTAAGAGTGTAGGAGACATCTGATTGTGCTAACTCTTGGAGAGGCTCTACAAACTTTACAAACGGGTCTTTTCCCATCTTGAAGAGGAGGAAAGTGGGCCTGGATGAGTGAGGTTAGCCGCCCACAGCTGCACAGTCGGCGCTGGAACCAGGACTTGACTATCAGCTGACTGGAGCCCAGAGCCGGTGCAGCCAGCCCCCAGCTGACTCAGGGCCGGGGAGCAGCTCCCACCCCCTCTCAAGACCCTCAAATTGCAGCCCCAACAACTTCAGAGCTCTTGCCACCCCGCCCCGTTCGCTGGCTCCTCTCTGGGTGCCGCAGCATGGACTCCGACGCACACCAGTAAGGACCTGGGAGAGGGTAAGCAAAAGAGCCTTTCCCCCTTGCTCTGGTGCCTGCAACGGGAGTGACCCGGGACAGCGTCCCCACTGAAGAAGCCTGTGGGTAAGGACACCCCAGGGAAAGGCAGCTAGCCAGGGAAATAGGTTCATAGGCCTCCCGAAGCCCAAGTGGACCGGGGCGGGTGGCAAGGCCCTGGGGCCAGGACCTCCCTTCCCTGCTCCAGGCCTGCTCTGCTCTCCAGCTAGTTTGCCCGGCTCACTCCCTACCACCACCAGCAGCTTCCTAAGGTCCTTACAGGCCATAAAGCTTCTCTGAACTGGATGAAACAGACTGACACCGGTTCGGCTCAGTGGAGAGGGCTTCGCCTGCGGACTGAAAGGTCCCGGGTTCGATTCCGGATTCTGGTCAAGGGCATGTATCCTGGTTGCGGGCACATCCCCTGTGGGGGGCGTGCAGGAGGCGGCTGATCGATGTCTCTCTCTCTCATTGATGTTTCTAACTCTCTATCCCTCTCCCTTCCTCTCTGTAAAAAAAAAAAAAAAAAAGCAATAAATTGTTTTTAAAAACATTAAGGCCGGGGCAGGGAAATGTGGGCAGTCCTCCTTCATGGTGGCTGGAGGTCCACAATGTAAAACCTCTTCACAATGGGCGCCAGAGCCCTTGGAACCGTGAGTCAGGCTCCATGTAGCAGCGCCGGTCTCACTGAGATGCCAGTTTGCCTCCCAGCGACCAAGAAGCATATCACTCACTCACTCACGCTTCCCGGCTGCGGGAGTACCCGGGGCTCCACACCTGGGCCCCCGCGTCAACAGAAAAAGGGGAGACCTGCGTCCAGCCTCCCTCTGAAGGGTCAACATAGGAACCGAACCGGCGCCCTGGCCCGTTGGGCTCAGTGGACAGAGCGACGGGCCGTGGGCTGGAGGCATGGACCTTGGCTGCGGGCACATCCCCAGTAGGGGGCGCGCAGGAGGCGGCTGATCCATGTTTCTCATCCATGTTTCTAGCTCTCTATCCCTCTCCCTTCCTCTCTGAAAAAAGTCAATTAAAAAAAAAAAAGATAGGGACCCCGCCACTCCCAAGATGGCGCCATTTCCAACAAACAACGGCTCTCCCGCGAACGATCCCCGCCGGACTCCCACCACCTCCAACACCCCGGCCGGAGATATCCCGCGCCACGGCGCCAAGATGGCTGCCGGCCATACACTCTGAGTGATCCGCTTTCTGATCGCTTAAAATGGCGGCTTCGGGGCGGGGCCGCCGGGCGCAGGGCACGCTGGGGGCCGGCGCGCGGGACGCCGGGAACGGGGCGGAGCGCGGCCGCGCCGGCGCGTCGAGTGGGAGAGGCAGCTGCTGCGATGGTGAGCGGGCGTGGGGGAGGGGCGCCGGGCTGGGGCCGGGGGCGGCGGGGGCCGCGGGCCGCGCGGGGGGGCGGGGGGGCCGGGTTCCCTGTTCATGCCAATCCGCTGCCCCAGGACGTGTTCCTTATGATCCGGCGCCACAAGACGACCATCTTCACGGACGCCAAGGAGTCGAGCACCGTGTTCGAGCTGAAACGCATCGTCGAAGGCATTCTCAAGCGGCCGCCCGACGAGCAGCGGCTGTACAAGGTGCGGCCCCGCCGGTTCCGGGAGGGCGGGGACCTGGCGAAGGCTGGCACCAGGGGCGAACGCTGCCCGGAACCGCCTCCCTGAGCCTGGTCGGAGGCGGCGTCGTTGATGTAAACAGTAGTGGACGCCGCGGGCTGAACCTCCCCCACGTGGGGCCGTGCTCGAACTCGGGGAGATGAAGCACCGATAGCGTTCGCCACGCGTGAGGTCTCGATTAAGGATGACATTAAAGTCGCGCGCCAGGCTCTATGCCGAGCGCCGAGGGCCAGCATCGCATCCGATCCCTCCAAACGGTCCCACCCGCGACGTACCGGCTCTTTACATCCTGCTCTGTTGTTAAGGAAACAGGCTCGGCAAGTGAGCGCTTAAGAGCCCAAGGTCATTGGCCAAGCCAGGATCGGATTCTGGACACCCTTAATCCTCTGGAGGCCCAAACCCTCCATCCAAAGAAATGGTGTTTGGATGAGTCCGGCTCCACCAACTCGTCACAAAACTCTTATTACTCCTTAACCGCGCTGTTATAATAGCTCCCGCACCCCCACCCCTTCCTTCTTACAGCCAACTTATTTAGCGAGGATGGCTTGTGGTTCGGGTTTTCCTTGGGGAATCTGTGTCAGCCCCCGATTAAAGTCTCTGGAACCATGAGGTCCTTCACCTAATGGCTAATAGCTACCGGGGCTTCCCTGCCAAATGGACTCCATCACTCTGGAATCTCCTGTTGGGAATTCCAGGAATTTCCATTTTACAGATAAGGAAACATCACATCAAATCGTTTACTTAGCCCAGGGTGGCAGAGCTGGGATTCAAACCATGTCTGCCTGTGGCCAGATTGAGTAACTGGCTCTTAAAATTAGATTCACCTGGAGTTTGGCGTCCCCTACTCTTTACATCCCAGAGCCCTACCTTGGGAGGTCCCAATTTGGAAAGACTCGATAGTAGCCCTGGAAACTTAGATCAACTCTGTGGTGGTCCTGGGCCCTACTATGGACGTCTCTCTACCCTTTCTGACACCCACTGCAGTAGTTGACTGGAGAAGTCTTTGGAACTTGACCCTCCTGGGGCCTCTCCTGAAACCCTGCCTGCCTCTCTCCTCAGGATGACCAACTTCTGGATGACAGCAAGACACTGGGCGAGTGTGGCTTCACCAGCCAAACAGCCAGGCCACAGGCCCCAGCCACTGTGGGGCTGGCCTTCCGGGCAGGTGAGAGGGGCAGCCGAACCAGCCAGGTTCCAACAGCCAAAGATAAAAAGGGTCATCAGGGAGCCTGCAATTCTTCCAGGACAATGTTTTCCCAGCCCACAAACATCAGGCAGTATCCTGTCACTGTATTTGTTACCCCACAAACAAGATCTTGTAGAAATTGGAACCTATTTCATGAAGGATTCAAAGGTTCCTACTCATGATACTAGTTTATATTTACAGGGGACTTTTTTTCTCCTTTTTTTATTCCCATCTCCCTAATCTTCTCCCCCTTTGGCAACCATCCGTCTAACAATGGGTCTGTTTTATTGCATTTATTCATTTGTTTTGTTTTGTTTTAGATCCCACATATGAGTGAAATTATAAGGTATTTGTTTTTCTCTGTCTGACTTACTCCATTTAGTATATATACCCTGTAGGTCCATCCATGTTATGGCAAATGGCCAAATTTCATTATTTTTATTGCTGAATAATATTCCACCGTGTGTGGTGTGTGTGTGTGTACGTCCACATCTTCTGTATCCATCTAGGTTATGTGCATATCTTGGCTATTACTAGTAATGCTGCAGTAAACAAAGGGGTGCATGTATTTTTTTCAAATTAGTGTTTTTGTTTTCTTTGAATAAATATCCAGAAGTGGAATTGCTTGGTCATATGGTAGCTCTTTTTAATTTTTTGAGGAATCTCCATACTGTTTTCCATAGTGGCTACCCTAAGTTTATAGTTCCACCAACAATCTATGAGGATTCTTTTTTCTCTACTTACTCACCAGCATTTATTACTTGTTGATTTATTAATGATAGCATTCTGACAGTTGTGAGGTGATAGTTCATTGTGATTTAATTTGCATCATTAGTGATGTTGAGTGTCATGTTTGTTGGCCATCAGTATGTCCTCTTAGGAGAAATGTCTGTTCAGGTCCTTTGACCATGTTAGGTAATTGGGTAGTTGTTTTTTTTGGTGTTGAGTTCCTTATATACTTTGGATATTAACTCATTACAGATGTGTCATTGGCAAATATCTTCGCTCTCATTCAGTAGGTTGTCTTTTCATTTTGCTGATCTTATCTTTTTCAATGCAAAAATTATTTAGTGACATAGTTCTATTAAGTTTTTTTTTTCTTTAATATATATATTTTATTGATTTTTTTACAGAGAGGAAGGGAGAGGGATAGAGAGTTAGAAACATTGATGAGAGAGAAACATCGATCAGCTGCCTCCTGCACACCTCCCACTGAGGATGTGCCCACAACCAAGGTACGTGCTCTTGACTGGAATTGAACCTGGGACCTTTCAATCCGCAAGCCAATGCTCTATCCATTGAGCCAAACTGGTTTTGGCATCTTTTTCTTTTTTGTTAATATATATATTTATGATTTCAAGAGGAAGGGAGAGGGAGAGATAGAAACATCAATGATTGAGAGAGAGTCACTGATTGGCTGCCTCCTGCATGTCACCCTAACTGGGGATCAAGCCTGAAACCCTCACCTGGAATCAATCTGTGACCTTCTGGTTCAGAGGTGTATGTTCAACCACTGAGGCATGCTGGCTGGGTGTAGCTTTGTGGGGTTTTATTATTTTTTTATTTTTATTGATTTCAGAGAGGAAGAAAGGGGGGGGGGGAAGAAAAGAAAGATGAAGAGAATCATTGATTGGCTGCTTCCTGCATCCGCCCCCTTACTGGGGATTGAGCCCACAATCAGGAATTCAGTGGTGATCTATTTCCTGATTCATAAGTCAATGCTTAACCACTGAGCCATGCCGGTCTTTGAGAATTAGTTCTAATTCTGAGAAGAATAAGACTGGTATTTTAATAGGATTGCCTTGAATCTGTGTATTGCTTTAGGAGGAAGGACATTTTACATTTATCCTTCCAGTCCATGAGCAAGCTGTAAAGCTGTACCCTTCCATTTATTTGTATCTTCTTCAATGTCTTCAATGTCGTAGTTTTCAGCTATAGGTCTTTCACCTCCTAAGTTTATTCCAGGTATTTTTTTAGTATGGTATATATAGATATATAGATATAGATATATATAGATAGATATACACACATACATATATGTGTGTGTGGGTGTGCGCGCGCACATACATACGTATATAATTGATTTCAGAGAGGAAGGAAGAAGGAGAGAGAGAGAGAAACATCCATGATGAGAGAGAATCATGGATTGGCTGCCTCGCAAGTCCCCCATGGGAGATTGAGTCCACAACCTGGACATGTGCCCTTGATCGGAATCAAACCTAAGACCTTTCAGTTTGCAGGCCGAAACTCTATCCACTGAACCAAACCAGCTAGGGCCCAGGTATTTTGTTTTTGATGTAATTGTACATAGGATTGTTTTCTTAATTTCTTCTTCTGATCATTTGTTATTGGTATATATAAAAATATTACAGATTTCTGTATATTGATTTTATATGCTGCAACTTTACTGAAATTATGTATTCTAGTATTTTTTTGTGTGTATGTGTGTGCAGTCTAAGGTTTTCTATATATAGTATCATGTTATCTGCAAATAATGAGAGTTTACTTCTCCTGCTTTTGATGCTTTTTCTTTTTCTTGTGTCATAGCTGTGGCAAGGACTTCCAATACTATGTTGAATAGAAGTGTTGATAGTAGGCATCCCTGTCTTATTCCTGATCTTCAGCTTCTTAACCTAAAAATAAGGCCTTTGAAAGTGAGAAGCAACAAGCATTTATTTGAAAATTTTTTTTAAAGTGCCTATTTGGGTCCAGCCTATGTGGCTCAGAGGTCAGCCTATGAACCAGGAGGTCAAGGTTCAATTCACAGTCAGGATATATACCTGGTTGCAGGCTCCATCCCCAAGGTGGGTTGTGCAGGAGGCAGGCAATGAATGAGTCTCTCTCGTCATTGATGTTTCTGTCTCTCACCTTCTCCCTTCCTCTCTGAAATAAATAAAAATATTTTTTTAAAAAAGAATACCTATTTGGGAAACACTAATTTGTGGCAGAAGCAAAAATTGATTAGGAGACAGAGATAGTAGATAATTGATGAGAAAGGGAAAGGGAACAGTTGCATCAATGGAAAGAAGTTGTTGTTTTTTTTTAATCTAAGTAGCTTTTATTTTTATTTATTTATTTAAATTAAATCTATTATTCAGATTATTACATTTGTTTTTCTTTTTTACCCTCCATCGCTCCCCTCCACCCGGGTCCCACCCCATTGACCTCATCCATAGATGTATGATTTTTGTCCAGTCTCTCCCTGCACCCCCATCACCCATTTTCCCCTGAGAATTATCAGTCTACTCCCTTTCTGTGCTCCTGATTCTACTATATTCACCATTATATTATTCATTTTTAATTCATTTAAATTATAGATTCACTTGTTGATAGAAATGTATTTGTTCATAATTTTTTTATCTTTTACCTTTCTCTTCTTCCTCTTCTTTTTTTTAAAATATATTTTATTAATTTTTTTATAGAGAGGAAGGGAGAGAGCTAGAAGCATCGATGAGAGAGAGACATTGATCAGCCGCCTCCTGCACGCCCTCTACTGGGGATGGGCCCGCAACCAAGGTACATGCCCCTGACCGGAATCAAACCTGGGACCTTTCAGTCCACAGGCCGATGCTATCCACTGAGCCAAACCGGTCTCCGCTCTTCCTCTTCTTAAAGAGTACCTTTCAGCATTTCATATAATACTGGTTTGGTGGTGATGAACTACTTTAGCTTTTTCTTATCTGTGAAGCTCTTTATCTGTCCTTCAATTCTGAATGATAGCTTTTGGATAGAGTATTCTTGGTTGTAGGTTCTTGCTATTCATCACGTTGAATATTTCTTGCCACTCCCATCTGGCCTGCATCGTTTCTGTTGAGAAATCAGCTGACAATCATATGGGTGCTTCCTTGTAGGTAATTAACTGTTTTTCTCTTGCTACTTTTAATATTCTCTCTTTGTCTTTTGCTCTTGGTATTTTAATTATGATGTGTCTTGGTGTGGTCCTCTTTGGATTCCATTTATATGGGGTTCTGTGTGCTTCCTGGACTTGTAAGTCTATTTCTTTTACCAGATGTGGGAAGTTTTCATTCATTATTTCTTTAAGTAGGTTTTCAGTATCTTGCTCTCTCTCTTCTTCTGGCACCCCCACAATTCTGATGTTGGTACACTTGAAGCTGTCCCAGAGGCTCCTTACATTATCTTCACATTTTTGGATTATTTTTTCTTGCTTTTCCAGTTGAGTGTTTTCTGATTGTTTATATTTCAAATTTTTTACTTGATTCTTGCCTTCCTCTAGTTTGCTATTAGGTCTCTGTATAATATTTTTTATTTCAGTCAGTGTATCTTTAATTTCTAGTTGGTCCTTTTTCATGTCTGCTTGGTCCTTTTTCATTTCTAGTTGGTCCTTTTTCATCTTTTCTTGGGTCTCACTAAATTTATCCATCTTTTCTAGAATATTCTTGAAAAACCTTATAAGCGTGGTTTTGAACACTATATCCAGTTGTTTGTTTTCCTCCATTTCTTTTGTTTGTGATCCCTTCCCTTGTCTCTGCATTTTCACTATGCTAGGAGAACTTCTGTGTTGAATTCAGCCTTATGATACAAGACTTGCAAAACTGCAAAAGCCTCTCTGTTGAGCTTGGGACGGGTGGAGTCTCAGGGCTTAACAGACTGCCTTGCCTTCCAGTTGGCTCCACCCTCCACAGTCCCTGGGTCTCACGTGACTCTGGGTAATCACTGGAGCCATCCCTGTGCGTGCGTGGGCTCTCTCTCTCACAGTGCCTCTAGACCATTGCCTTCCCGGCTCCCCAGCACTCTGGGATGATATGAGTCTGCGTCCCCAGGGTTTCACCCAAAACTTGGGTTTAGTGGAATTAGAAGTGCCGCAGTTGGGAGGCTCTGTCTCCCACCCACTTGTGGAAGCCAGCAGCACAATCAGCAGTCGGTCCTCTGCGCGCAGTGCCATGCACACCACCAGACTTCTACCGTTTCGCGACTCCCCTAAATTTCTGTGCACTTCTCCCTTTTCACAGTCCAAACTGCTCCCATATGAGTCTCGCCTGGACCTGGGGCTCAGGGCCATATGATAAGGGGCTCAATGCCGTTGGGAGTCTCCATCTCCCTCCCGCCAGAGAAAGCCGGCCAGGTATTCCAGCACCTGCTCTCTCCACACGCGCGTCTCCATACCTCAGCTTTTTGCAGCTCCTCTGGGTCTCCGCGAGCCCCTCTCTTTCCTTCTAGTTGTAGAAGTTCCACTCAGCCAGCTTTCCTGTGGTTCTGGATGCTGTCCATTCTGTCTTTTAGTTGTAGTTTTGAAATTGTTGTGCGAGGCAGCAGTGTAGGTGTTTACCTATGCCACCATCTTGGATTCCCACTCTTTTCTTTTGTAGCTTTTATTTTTAAAAATATATATTTTATTGATTTTTTTTACAGAGAGAAAGGGAGAGGGATAGAGGATTAGAAACATCGATGAGAGAGAAACATCAATCAGCTGCCTCCTGCATGCCCCTACTGGGGATGTGCCTGCAACCAAGGTACGTGCCCTTGACTGGAACCGAACCTCGGGACCCTTCAATCATCAGGCTAATACTCTTATCCACTGAGCCAAACCAGCTAAGGCGAAGGAAATTCTTTCTATTGATGCAAATAACATAACAATGTTCATTCTAAACAGTGTTTGTGATTTTTAGTCCAATAGTCTTCAGTCCAGTAGTTCAAATAACTGCTTTCTTGTTATAATTTCAAATATTTCTTTATGATACAATGTTGCTTTGGGTTCAGTCCAAAGGTTATTTTGTCTTAACATCCCAAAGATTTGAGGCATAAAACATGCAAGGCAGCTCCTCCTGCATGTCAGCTCTGGCTCCATTTAGTTTTGACAAGCTTTCGCCATTGAGCATACTAACTGTGGATTTGTCTTATACAGCCGATAGGATGCTGAAATATGTTCCTTCTATACTCACTTTGTTGAAGAGTTTTTGTCATAAAAGGATGTTCAGTTTGTCATACTTTTCCTGCATCTATTGAGATGATCATATGGTTTTTATATTTTATTTTGTTAATATGATGTATCACATTGATATATGGTTGTCCAACCATCTCTGGGATGACCCACTTGGTCATGGTGTTTAATCATGGTTTGCTAATATTTTGTTTAGAATTTTACATCTATGTCCATCAAAAGCATTGACCTATAATTTGTTTTTTGTTATTTTGTAATGTCATCTGGTTTTTGGTATCAGAGTAATGCTGAATGAGTTTGGAAGTGTTTCTTCCTCTTTTGAAACAGTTTAAGGACAGGTTTAATTCTTCTTTAAATGTTTGGTAGAATTTACATGTGAAGTTGCCTCCCTCTGTGGGCAACAAGCGTGGGGTGCAATTGCTTGGCTGGCCTGGGCCTCCCTTCTGCAAGGCGATCAATTGCAGGGATCCACAGAGGGAAGCCGTTGGCTGGGTAGCCTGGGCCTCCATCTCATGTATTTTTCATTTCAGTTATGTATTCTAAAGGTGTGCTTGTGATTATGCTTGCTAACTTTGTTGAAGTTCAAAGTTCCTCTTTTCTACTCTCAAGTTTGGAGAGCATCCTTATGATTATTTAAATGCTTTGTCAGGAAAATTACTTGTTTCCATTTCCTTCAGGTATTTTTCTGGAGATTTTTCATATTAATTCAAGAGATACTCTTCTATCTTTTCCTTTTGTTTGACTGTTTTTATGAGTTACACAAAATAGCTATCTATCATGAAAAGATAGCTTGAGGTAGAAGTGGCCTATGTAGGTTGTGTGTGCTGGGTAGTTTTGGCAGGCTGGTAAGAGGCGTCAGGGCACTGATCCACTGAGCCAGAATGGCTCCAGTGGGGTTTAGGCAGCCAGGTGCATGTAGTAATGACCTGTTGATTTTCCTTGCTCCCTTTGTTCAGAGTTGAAATGGGCTCAGGCAATGTTTCTGGGAATATGCCACAGGCAGGCCAGAGCACCTGGACAGAGCCCATGACCACTCTATGGAGGCAGAGAGGGACATAAACAAGTTTGGGGAGACAAAGCCAACCTTGTAGAATTCCCCGCAGTCCCAGGGTTCCCCATCTTTCTCTGCACATGCTCTTTTTTATTGTACAGAAAGTGGTCTTGTGAAGAAGTTATCTCTAAGTAATCTTAGCTGGAGCACCAGCCTATGTTGGCTAGAGTGGCTCCCAGCAGGGAGGCCAGGTATTTGTGGTGATGCCTTCCTTATTCCTGGTTTGTTCCCTCTGTTGGGAGATAAGAGACTGTGCAGTGTAGCCAGGAACACCCAGTGGTTATCTTGCAGGTAGGCCAAAGCACTGGATAGAGCTCCCCAGCCCTATCAAGTGTAGGGAATGTGAACAGTGGTGCTCAGTGGCTTCTCTGGTCAGAGTTTCCCACAGCTGCTAGATGGCATTGTGACTTCCCAACCATCTCTATTCTCTTATTTGTTCAGAAATTATTCATTTGACCCTCAGTTGTCTTGTATGAAGAGTTGCTCTATTTGTATACTTGAGTTTGCTCATGGGAGGGGGCGGGTTTAATCTCCTATGCTGCCTTCATCTTGGACCTGAGAGGACCTACGGATACCTGGGCCCTGTGCTCTGTGTTTTATTTTCATTGTACTGGCTCCTCTTTGTTTTGTTAATCCTCACCCAAGGATATTCCCGTTCCTCTCCCCACCCCTCCCCCCCATTGATTTTTAGAGTAGAAGGGAGGAATGAGGAGATAGAGATTCTTAAGTGCTTGGGCTGGTGCTCTAACCGCTAAGAACAGTAGCCAGGGTCTATCTCATCCTCTTGGTAGCCCTGAGAGGTAAGCATTGCCCTCTGTGTTTTGGAGATGTGGACACAAACTTGCCAGCAGTTATGTAGGGGTGTCATGGTTCAGATGCAAGCTGCCAGGACCTTGCCTAAGCTTGGCAGGCACTCTTGTAACAGTGCATCACTTAATCTCCCAGCATCTCTGTGCAGGCCAGCAACTTGTACCACATTAAGGATAAGTTAACTGTATGTGGGGAATTCAGATCATTTGCTAAGATGGGTAATGTTTCCTTGTACAGCTTGCAGGACAAGGCATTGGTCTGTCTCCTCACCCACAAACTGGCTTCAGTTAGGGAGTTGACAGTGTTCAACTCAAGTGTTAAATGGCATCATCCAGACTTTATCTAAGGAATGGGAAAGGTTGCTAAAGGCAAGAATTGCCGCTGGATTTAAGATGAATTGGTTATAAAGCTGGTTCATCTCTTAAGTACTATTGACATTTGGGGCTGGATAATCTTGTGTGGGGTTGTCTTGTGCATTGCAGGATGCTTAGCATCTCTGACCACTACCAGAGATGCCATCTGATTTCCACCTCCCAAGTTATAATTCAGAGTTTTGCAGGATATGGCCAATTTTCCCTGGGAGGACCTAATAGATTCCTGGGTGGAAGGAAGTGCAGAAAAAAATGTGAAATGGGGCCCAAGCCCATTTTGCTCAACGGATGCGGATAAGAGCATTGGCCTGCGGACCAAAGGGTCCCGGGGTAGATTCTGGTCAAGGGCATATACCTCAGTTGCAGGCCCAGGCCTTGATCAGGGCTTGTGCAAGAGGCAACCAACCGATGTGTTTCTCTCATATAGATTTTCCCTCTCTTCCACTCTCCCTAAAAATCAATGGGAAAATATCCTCCAGTGAGGATTAATAAGAAAAAGTGAAATGGGGTTCACTTGCCCTGTGCTGACAGGGAAGCCACTGTTTCTAAAGAACAGAGAGCCATTTTGGCCAGTTAAGCACTCCAAGGCAATGCAGAGGGCATTGGGGATGCAGAGTGGTGGTTCATGTAGGATGGCTGGAGGTTTCTCTGCGGTGGTTTGGTTTGAATGTCATGGAATGGCAGGTTTGGGCCACCAAGTGCAAAGGGCCCGAGGCAGTAAGAGCTTGATATGGGAACTTGGAATAACACAGGAGTGACTGGAGAAACAGGGCAAGAACCTGACATTTTATTCAGAGTATAAGATTTTAAGGAGGGATGAAATAGTCTGGTTTGATTTTTTAATCTTCTGCAGAGGATATTTTTTTCATTGATTTTTAGGACAATGGGAGAGGGAGACACACATTAATTGGTTGCCTCCTGCACATGCCCTGACCAAGGCTGGGGATTGAGCCTGCCAACAAAGGTATATGCCCTTGAACAGATGAGCCAGGGACCCTTGAGTCTGCTGGTTGACGCTCTATCCACTGAGCCAAGCCAGCTAGGGCTGTTTTGATTTTTAGAATCACTACTTGGCAGAGAAGGGATGTGAAGGAAACAGAGGGTAAGGAAATGAGCCCCAGGATGGCCCGGTTCAGGGAGAACAGGGTTAGTCCTATAAGGTGGGACACATTCCTATAGGACCACTGAATCTAGGCAGTTGAGTATAGGTAGGTCAGGGTTGTGGAGGAGACTCACTTTGAGGGGAGGGAAGGGTTTGCTTGGAGGTCCCCAGAAGTTAGAGGTTGGTATCTCCTCCAGCTCCCCCTATCTCCCTCTCCAGATGATGCATTTGAAGCTCTGCGCATTGAGCCCTTCTCCAGCCCTCCAGAGCTACCTGACGTGATGAAGCCGCAGGACTCAGGAAGCAGTGCCAATGAACAAGCCGTGCAGTGAGAGGGAGGGCCTGGGGCCCGTTCCTCCCCAGTACTCCAACTCCCCCCTCCCCCCAAATAAAAGAGATTTGGGTGTCTGCCTGGTTGCTGCCTCTTTATGTGCACCCTCTCCTGTCTCCAGGCATCATCCTTACCAGGGTGAGGCTCTCCTTGCAAGACTCCTTCCCAGCTTCTTGCTTGCCAGGCTGGCCTGCTGAACCACAGGTTCTCTGTGCTCCTCAATCCAGCCCATGACTCAAAGGCCATGGGGAGAGAATTGGGAAGAAACCCAGAGCCCTAGGCTAGTCTTTTCAGTCTGCCTAGGGGCAAAAAGTTTGAAGCTTTGTTCATTCCCAGTCAATAGTCCCATTTGCTGCTTTCCCCTCCACCTCCACACACTGACTTCCAGGCAGGTGCCTGTTTCCTGCTCAAAGACCAGAAGAAAAGTGTAAGCCAGAACCAGTGTGTGGCTTCAGAGCAGTCTATGTAGAACCCTGTAGTCAGTCATTAGAAGGGGCAACTCTTCTTGCCCTCCACCCTCTAATAAACAGTCTGTAGACCCAATTCCTGCATTTCTCATTTTTATTTGACAGAAAAAGTTGCTCTTGCTGTACAGATTTTAAAAAACCAAAATGTCCTTAAGAAATGTGAAGAAAAGTTGGGGGGAAGGGGCCACAATCTCACTAGGGGGCAGTAAGGGCCAGCTAATTTTAACTCTTGCCCCTTTCCATAACATACAAGTTCCCAAGTCCCAAATCACCTCCCCCTGTCCCCTGCACTCGGGGGTAAATGGGAGGGGGACAGTGCCACCCATGCCCTTTCTGACTCAAGACTGGAGGAGTCCTGAACTCTTTCCTCCTCCAACTCCCATTCTTACTCCCACCCACCCCCAACCCCCCTAAACATGTGAACCAGAAAAACTCACAGAGATTAAACATTTCACAGGAACAAAGAAAAAAAACGGGAGGGGGAGGAGATAGAGAAAGAAGGGAACCCCCTCAAAATGCTGCCAGGGTTCGAAGGGGATTAAGCACCCCCCATACACACAGCTGTTGGGGAGAAAGGGGGCACTCCCTGTGGCTCCAGAACTTGGGGTGCAGTGGGACTCCCCTCAAAAAACATTCACGGAGACCTGTAACAGAATGATGTCATCAATGCCATCTCAGGCAGCCAGAGCTCAAAAAAAAAAGGGGGGGGGGGTTTCAGTCCTGGAGCACAATGAGACACACCTGGAGGAGCGGTGCCGCACTGGGCGGGGGCTAGGTGTCTCCCTCCTGCGCTTGTGGCCTGGGGAGCGGCTATCCCCACGCTGACCTCTTCGGGAACCATGCTCACTGCTGCTGCTCCTGCAACACAAAGACGTCGGATCACATACACACACCCCCCAATCTCTTTCATCTTTTAAGCCTGAAAACTTTTTTTATGCAGAAGTTGGCCCAACTAGGCTGGCTATTGGCAAAAACGCTTTAGTGGCCCTACCTCTGTTGGTCCTGTGGTGAGGGTTGTTGGCGCTCAGCAGGTGAATAGCTAAGGGACCGGGAGTCCCGGAGGGAATCTATTGGCTTCCGGGGACTGCGGGATCTAGAGAGCAGAGAAGGTCCCCATAGTGCCACACTCTTCCAAACCCACCACCAGCCAGCACTCAGGACCATCCCCCCAGGTCTTGACCACCAAACCTCATACCACACAGGGCCAGCCTCAGACCCACCTTTGTCTGCTCACTCACCCATCCGCCCGCATACCATCCACCGAGTGCCCCAGTGGGCAGGGCATGGGGGATGGGATGGTGGGGGACACAAAGGTAAAGACAATCCCTGCCCTTGGAGGGGCTCAGTCTGGTGAAGGAAGGCCAAGAGGCACACTCAGCCTCATGTGTGGGAAGCAGCCCCGCAGGGACTGATATAGGTAGATCTGGGGACTCAGGGGAGATGAAGGGAAGGGGGCGGGGTAGTCTTCTCGAAGGTGCTGTTTGAGCGGAGTCTTGCAGAACGAGGAGTTCACCAGGCGGACAAGGGAATTCCAGGCAGAAGGAACAGCATGTCCAAAGGCATGGGGTTCTCCTTAGACTGCAAGGCGCTGGGAGTGGCTGGAGCAGAGGGCATGTGTGGGGGCGGGCAGGAGAGGAGAACACAGGGCAGGCAAGGCCAGTTGGTGGAGAGCCTCACATGCCATTCCCGCAGAGATGGGGCTTTATCCTGCAGGCCACAGGGCGTCCCAGAAGGATTTGTGGAGTGGAGGGAAGTAACCAGATGTACGTTTAGAAAGATCCCTCTGGCTACATGTGGAAGAGAATGGCGTGGAGGCAGGGAGACAGGGAAGAGGCTGTGGACAGAGTCAGGAGAAGATGACGGTGGCCAGACCAGAGCCCTGGCAATAGCAATGGGGAGACTTTAAAAGCTAGAATCCCTGGGACCAGGCTGCATGTCAGGGGCAGAGAAAAAGAACCTAGGACTCCCCAATTTTGGAAAGGGCAATCACTTGGATGGCATAGGCCTTGTCAGAACAAGGCACAAGAGTTATGTGGGAAGAAGAGATCCTGACTCCTCCCATGCAACCAGACACCAGAGTCCATATGAGACACCCAGCAGGGATCTCACACTTCCAGGGTCACATCCCACCCCTACCATCTCAAGCAAGGTAGCACTCACCTCCGCTCGCCAGGGGGTGGCTTCTTGGGACTTGCAGGTTTGGGCAAGGCCTGAGGATCAGGCTTAGCAGGGGAAGGAGAGGATGTAGAGGAGGAAGAGGAGGAGGAGGAGGAAGAGGAGGAAGAAGAGGATGAGGAGGAGGAAGAAGAGGAAGAGGAGGAGGAGGAGGAGGAGGAGCTGGAACTGGAGCTGCTATCACGCCTCTTCCTTTTGGCTGGGGTTGGTTCCTGAGGTCGCCCCTCTCGTTCAATCTCTTTTGGGGCTGGGGGAGGACTAGGGACCCTGTAGGAAGAGTACAATGTCACAAGGAGAGACAAGCTGCCCCAACCCCAACCCTACCTTCCAAGACCGGGAGGAAGGGCAGTGGGGGAGGGGTGCTTGAGAAAGGTCCTGGGAACTCTCCCAGCCAAAGCCAGAGAGCCAGTGACCCAGTGAGCATATTCTCTGGAGAGCAGTGGCCCCAAGCTGACCCAACCTCTGCTAACATAAGCAATAGGCTGGGGGTCTGCAGCACAAGGGATCAAGGTTAAACCTCAAGAATGTCCCTGATGAAGGAAAACGGCCCCTGGGCTCAGGTGTGGGTGCAAAGCTGGGTGGTCTCCTTCCTTGGAGAGCCAGCTTGGGTAGGCTCCTGTGTGTGTGTGTGCGCGCTGGCTGGGGGAGGAGCCGTCCTGCCTGGAGGCAGGAAGAGGGATGGGATGACCTCTGAAGATCCTTCCAGCCCAGGGAGTTCCTCTTGAGGTCTAACTGCCATCCCTCCTGCTGTAAAATTAAGTCCATTTCCTCTAGTTCTGTCCTCTGTAGAGATGGAAAACTTATCATTATCCTCTAGAGAATTAACCTTTGGAGATTTTTCTGTCCCATTCCACCCTCCAACATCCCAACCCCACATTCTCTCTATTCCCAGCTTAATGGTCAGGTCCCCATACCACCTCAACAAGCCAAGAACCTTCTGGATAGGGCATTCCCTTCCCCACCCCGACCCAACCTTTATAAAACCTTCCCCTTGGAAAAGTTCTAAAAGCCAAGACCCCTTACCTCTTCAGTGCTACCTCGGGTTGAAGGGGAAGGCTAGAGCCCTCCGAGTCACTAGAACTGGAACCAGAAGAAGAGGAGGAGGAGGAGGACGACGACGACGATGACGACGAGGAGGAACTAGATGAGGAGGAGGAGGAGGAACTCCGCCGCTCCTTTGCTGGCTGCAGGGCCCCCATAGAGGCAGGTGGTTCCTCCCCCTCAGGGTGGGAACCCCCAGGGACAGGGACAGAGAGCATGCCATTGTGGTCACCAGCAGAGGATGTGGTCTTTGCCGACCCAGAGAGGGACTGAGATCCTGCTACAGGGGTGGTCGGGGCAAGCAAAGATCGGGATTGGTCAGAAAGAGCAGATGGCCCAGGGGACCTAGGCCGATCCTGAGCTGGAGGGAGAACAGACTGTGAGGGAGGAGCCTGAACCATTCTAGAAACAGGAGAGGGGACCCGCTCAGAGGCCATTCTAGACTGGCTTGGGGCAGCTGGTGGGGTTCTGGAGCCTGGGCCTCCCGGTGGGGTTCTAGACCTGGCTCTGTCAAGAAGCGGTGGTGAGGTTCTGCCACTAATGCGCTCATAGGCAGAGAGGGGCACCCTGGGGCTGGTGAGGTTTGCACCAGACAAAGCTGGAGCCATTCTAGCACTGGTGAGGCTTGCAGGGGCCAAGGATGGCGGGGTTCTTGAGCTGGCAATATTCACAGAAGCTGTGGCATGTGTAGATCTAGGACCCACCAAATTTGCAGGGGTTGGTGCCTGGGGTGTTCTGGAGCTGGATGGGTAGTTTGCAGTGTTTGGGGGTGTGCCAGAGCCTGTGAGACTCAAAGCTGCCAATGCTGCTGGGGTTCTGGCTCCTGCGAGGTTCACAGCTGGGGCTGTAGGGGTGCGCGGATCAGCGAGATTCACAGCAGATGGTGTGACTGCTGTTCTGGGGCTGGTCAAGTTCATAGCTGCTGCTGCAGCTGGTGTTCTTGAGTCAGCCAGGTTCACTGCTGTTGGTATGGCAGGTGTTCTGGCGCTGGCTAGGTTCATGGCTGCTGCAGAGGCTGCAGGAATCCTACTGGCAAGGCTGGCAGCTGGGGCTGTTCGGAGACTCATGAGAGGCACTGGAGCAGGAACCTGGGACATTCTTGCAGCAAGGCCTGCAGCAGACATGGATGGAGGAGGCCGAGCAGTGCCAAGACTGATGGCTGTCAGGGCAAGTGCAATTCTAGACTGAGCATGATTTTCTGGCACCGATGTTCTAGGGTGATCAGGAATTCGGGGACCTGGACCATCCATCATAGAGCCGCCAGCTTGCTGCAGGACAGACATGGGTGTTCTAGAGCTGCCAAGGGGTTCAAGCATTCCAGGTGATCTACAGCGGTCAAGAGGAGTTGGTGACATGCTAGGACGACTGAAGCAACTCATTCTGGAGCTATTGAGTGCCACTGGAGGTGTCCGAGAACCAGAATGATTCCTTGTTGCAGGAGGAGTAGCAGAACGTGAACGATCAGAACTACTTCCAGATACGGATCGTCTACGGATGGCTGGAGGAGATCTTGTTAAGGACCGTTTGCCCCGAGTCATTCGTGGAGTACGAGATCTAGAACGACGGCGGACAAGCGATGAACGGCTTCGAGAGCGTTTGCGTGGCAAAAGTGGGGTTCGAGATCTAGAGCGACGCCGAATAGCTGGAGGCGTTCGAGACCTAGATCTGCGGCGTGTCACTGGAGAGGTTCGAGAGCGGGATCTCCTTCGAGTTATTGGACTGGTACGAGATCGAGATCTCCTGCGGGTGACTGGAGATGTCCTGGACCTGGATCTTCTGCGAGTGATAGGCGAAGTTCTGCTTCGAGATCGCCTCCTCATTACGGGTGGAGTTCTAGATCTGGACCTTCTGCGAGTCACTGGTGGTGTTCTAGAACGGGAACGGCGGCGAGTTGGTGTTCTGGATCTTGAACGCCGGCGAGTTACTGGTGGTGTTCTGGATCTGGATCGTCTTCGACTCACTGGGGATGCTCTCGAACGAGATCTTCTTCGAGTCACTGATGTCCTAGATCTTGATCTTCTTCGACTGACTGGTGAAGTACGTGACCTGGACCTACGTCGGCTGACCAGAGGTGTTCTGGACCTGGATCGTCGGTGAGTGGCTGGAGAGGCCCGAGACCTGGAACGCTTCCATGGGGCTGGTGATGTGCGTGAGTGGGAACGCTTCCGACTGGTTGGGGGTGTCCGAGAGCGACCTCTTCGACGTCGAGAGGTTCGTGAACTCTCTTGCCGGGCAGGAGACCTTGAGTGGTAACCAGAGCCTCCTCTACGCCTACGAGTAACCCTAGACCTTGACCGGCTCCGCTGTCTTCTTCGAGAGGTTGACTGAGAAGATCCAGACCTATCTCTACGTCGGGTTGTTCTAGTCTTCTCTCTCCTTGACCGGGAACGGGACCTCTGGAGCCCACGAGGCTTTGGTGAAGGAGAGCGACCTCTCCTTGAAGTTGTCTTAGTGCGAGGGGATGAAGCTGAACGCCGCCGGCGTGAAGATCTTGACTTTTCAGCTGGCTCTGGGGAAGACACTGAAGGACTTCGTCGACGTCGTGGAGGAGTTCTAGAACGTGTCTCTGGTGAGGAAGATGCAGAACGACTTCTACGAGAGAGTCTGGTCTTCCTAGCTCTCTCAGATGATCGAGAGCTGTGACGACGAGGTGGAGTGCGAGACTTAGTCTTGGGCTGTGGTGATGACCTAGAGCTTCTTCTGGCCATTCTGGATTTGGGAGGGTGTTCTGGAGAAGACTCAGAACTGCTGCTTCCTTCAGGAGAAGGACCTCTATCTTTGCTTGATGAACCTGATCTGCTTCGTCTAGGAAGGGCCCGAGGGGCAGGAGCCTTGGGTTCAGGAGAGGAATCAGAACCACTCTGTGCCCTAGATGCTGCTCTTGGCTTATTTTTAACTTCAGGGGATGAGCCAGACCTACTGAGCTGAGGAGAAGGTCGGGATTTGCTATCGACTTCTGGAGATGATCCAGAACGACTCCTTTGTCTAAGTGACATTCGTGTTTTAACTGTAGCATCAGGAGAAGAGTCTGATTCACTTCTTTCCTGAGTGGATGCACTGGGTTTCTCATCAAGTTCTTGAGAAGATCCAGATCGACTTCTCTGCCCAAGAGGAGACCTACCCAAAGTCTTCTGTTCAACTGATGATTCTGACCCACTTCTTTCTCTCTGGGGGGTCATACACTTGAGTTCTGGAGATGATGGGGAACGACTCCTTGGCCTAGGAGTTTGAGGCAAAACTTTTGGTTCTGGAGAAGAATCACATTCACTTCTCCCCCTGGATGGTGTTCTGGGTATGTCTTTCATTCCAGGAGAGGATCCAGATAAGCTGTGCCTTGAGGGAGTCCCAGACCCATCTCTCAGTCCTGGGGAAGACCCAGACCTGCTTCGCCTTGAAGGGGTTCTGGGTAAATCATCTTTCAGTTCAGGAGATGATGCAGAACTACTTCTTTCCCTTGAGGGTGTTCTAGGTATAGCATCATGTAGTGGTGAAGAGAGAGTCCGATTTGATGCCATTCCTGCTTTTTCCACTCCATCTGGGGAGAACTCAGAACTGCTGCGTCTGGAGGACCTCAATTGTTCTTTCATGTCTAGAGATGGGTCTGTCTCCAACTGACTAGGAAAAGGTTCATTCAAACCTTTAACCTCAGCAGAAAGTCCAGTATTTATTTCTGCAACAGGGGCCGAGTTTCTAAATTCTAAAGGTAACTCATAGCTATTCTCCCTGGGAGGGGTATTAGACAGTTCCTTATGTTCTGGAGAATAATGTGGCCCACTCCAAGTTGACGCCACTGCAGGGAGTTCTGCTTCTAAAGAAGCCTGCAACGACTGGCTTTGGTCAAGAGTCAAAGACACAGCAGTCCTTTCTTCTTTTTCAGAAGATGATTCCAAGTTACTTCCAGCCATTTCTTTAAGTTCTGGCGAAACATGGGACAAGACTTGGTTTGATGACAGTTCAGATTTGTCAGCTACCTCCATTAATTCCTCATCTTGGCTTGGTTTAGCTAATGGACTACTTTGGTCTTTTGTATCTGGAGATGATCCAACACCACCTCTTTCCTTTGAAGGGGTTGTAGATGTATCTTTAAGTACTGATGAGGACTCAGGTCTATTCTGCACTGGAGGACTCAATTTGTCACTCAGCATGGATGATGCAGTAATATCCTCCTGAAGGAATAAGTCTGTTTGCTTTTTTGATTCAGAAGGCTCCAATCTACTCTGTCCCAGAAGAGATTTACAGTCCATTGAAGGATACAGGGAAGAGTCAGACTGAGATCGGTTTTCAGGAGACATTCCAGATGTCAGCCTAGGACTCATTGACAATTTGCTTCTATCTTGTGTTGTTGGAGATCTGGGTGCAGACTCAGTGACAGGAGAAGAGGACCTGGACTGACCACCCTTAGGAGGTGTTTGAGATTTGCTCTGCAGAGACAGAGTGTCATAGTGACTCTGTCTCCTTTCTGGACTCCAAGCATCAGATCTAGAATCTGGTAAAATAACAGATTGTCCTTCTTGTTGCAGAGAAGAAGTGCCAAAATAGCTCTCTCCTGGTGGTGTGTTAGACTTTAGTCCTGAACAAAGTGAGAAAGACCCAGAACTTTGTGCTGATAAATCTTTAGACATCTCTTGGGAACCTGGTGACTTTGATCCAGAAAGATTGTGGCCTGGTGAAGTTTGAGGCTGTACTTTGGGGCTTGGTGAAGTAGACCCTGAGTGACTTTGTCTTGGTGATGTTCCAGGTTTCACTTTGGTATCTGGTGAGGAGGACCTAGAATGGCTGTGTCTTTGTAACAATATAGATTCTGCCTTGGAGCAAGGAGACTCTGATCTGTTTTGTCTTGGTGGTGTATTAGATGTCACCCTACCAGGACTTGGAGAAGATGAACCAGAATGGCTCCGAGTTGGTGATTTTACTGCCTTTAGTTTGGGTTGTGGAGATGAGGACGCAGACCGGCTCCGTCTTGGAGATGTGCTTGATTTCACTGCAGAAGGCGAGGACACAGGGCAGCTCTGTCTCAAAGGGGTTCTAGACTTCACCTCAGGGTCAGGTGATGTTTCAGAACAGCTCTGCCTTTGTGGTGTTGCACATTGTTCATTTGCCTGAGGACTTGTTACAGATCCTTGTCTTGGTGGTGTTCCAGATTTCCCTTTAGGTTGAGATGAACCAGAATGACTTTGTTTTGATGGTGTTTTAGATTTCTGATTGGGTGAAGAACCAGAGCGACTTCGCCTTAGTGGTGGTGTTTGAGATTTAGCTTTAGATTGGGACGATCCAGAGCGGCTGCGCCTAGGTGGTGTCTGAGACTTTTGTTTAGTACAAGGAGAGGACCCAGAAAGGCTTCGTCTCAAAGACAAGCGAGATTTTGCTTTGGATCGTGGAGAGGAGAGAGACCTGCTCCGCCTTGAAGAAACACGGAATTTTTTCATTTCTGGGCTTGAGTTGGACCTGCTCCTTCTCTGTGATGCTCTGGACTTATTCTTTCGTTCTGATGATGAGCCAGACCTGCCTCTCCTTTGTGGTGTTCTAGAATGAGATCTTCCCCGTCTAACTAGACTTCTACTACGGGATCTTCGTCTTGCAGGCGTCCTAGACCTAGATCTCCCTCGTCTTGCTGGGGTCCTAGACCGAGATTTTCCTCGTCTGGCTGAGGTTCTAGAGCGAGACCTGCCACGCCTAGCTGGGGTCCTAGAGGAAGACCTACCACGCCTAGCTGGGGTTCTAGATCGAGACCTGCCGCTTCTCCTGGCTGGCGATCTGCTGCGAGACCTTCGTCGTACTGAGCGGGTCCTAGATCTGCGCCTAGCCGGTGTTCTAGACCGAGATCTGCCCCTCCTGGCTGGTGTTCTAGACCGGGATCTACGCCTGTTTGGTGTTCTGGATCGTGATCTACGCCTCGTGGGTGTTCTAGAGTGAGATCTGCCCCGTCTGGCTGGTGTTCTAGAACGAGATCTGCCCCTAGTAGCTGGTGATCTGGAGTGTGACCTTCCTCGCCTTGCTGATCTAGATCTGCCTCTTCTCTGGGTATTTCTGCTCCTGGACCAGCCTGGTCGCTGAGGAGACCTAGATCGGCCACGTCGCTGGGGACTTCTAGATCGCCCCCACCTCTGTACAGACCGGGACCTATGCCATTGAGGGGACCGGGACCGAGAATGACCTCGTTTAGTAGGGGTTCGAGACCGTGACCGCCCCCTCTTCGCAGTGGTAGGGCTAGGGGACCTCCCCATCCTACGGGGAGTAGGAGAATGTGACTTATCCCGCTTTGTTCTGCCATGTGAGCGACTCTTCGATGCGGGAGAAGAAGAAATCTCTCGGTGGGACCCTGGAGCTGGTGTGGGTTTAGGACTTTCAGGGGAAGAGCTGGCATGCCGAGAAACTTTGGTTGGTTGAGGGGATGGTGGGGAGCTCTCTGAAGATGATTGGGGAGGTTTCTCAGGAGACTTAGGTAGTAAACGACCCCGGGTTGGGGAAGCCTCAGATGGGGGGTTGATTGGCTCCTGACTTATAGGGGTTTTTGCAAGGGGTTGTGGGGAGCTGCCATGTTGCTCAGCGAGGAGCAGAGTGGGAACAGATGGTTCTGGGCCTGTGCTGCTCCTTTCCGGAGAGGGGCTAGGTCGAACTGCAGATTTCTAAGAGTGGGGGGAAAAAAAAGGCAGGAATAGGGATATGTAAGCACTAAAACGTTTTATCACCCGTAAGATTCCAACACCCTTTCCAAAGGAATTTTCTGCATGTCCCATTATACCAACTGGTCCTTTTCCCCATGATAAACCATCAAGTTTATTCAATAACAAGAGGCCATTTAACATTAAAAAAAAATTGAGAGAAAACATGAAGATATGGACACTGTGACCTCAAGAGTCATATAATATAGAGACAGGATGCAAACAACATAGCACATTTTACAGAAAAGAGGCATTATAAAATGTTGTAAACACAGAAAAAGTATTTTTAAGTGGAAAAATAAAGCAGTTCACTAAAGCGGTGGGCTCTGACTTTATCCTTGAAAAATAACTATTAAGTAAAAGAAAAAAGGCATAGACTTGAGTACTTAAATAAATTAAAAACACTGGGATGGAGAGCACAGGAAAAGACAGAGAACATGGATATGAGTGCTAAGAATTTAGCAAAATAGCAATTAAAATTTAATAGTTGAAGCAAGAAAACGTCAGTGTTTGCATTAGAAGAGCAAGTATAAAAGAACAGGTGCTGGGAAAAAACCATTCCAGAATAGTGTTTTCAGATGGCAGTTATCAACCCAGTGGGTTCAAACATTTTACTTAACCACAACCAGCATTTAAGAAGATAAAATATTAGAGAAATCTAAGTAGTAAGACCAAGTAATAAAGAAACTTTCGAGTTCTATATACATAAAAAGGATGATGATGATGATGATGCAAAATCTACATCAAGTGAAGTTTGAAAACCAATTTTAAAGGATGTGCAAATATTTAAAAAACTTGAAAAATAAGACAAATACGTGGGGGAGCGAGAGGGACTGAATTCACACAGCCAATGTGGTTTAGTGGTTGAGGTTATACCTATGAACCAAGAGGTCCTGGTCAGGGCACATGCCCAAGTTACATGCTCAATCCCTAACAGGGGGCATGCAGGAGAGACAACCAATGTTTCTCCATTATCTTTCTTTCTCTCTCCCCTCCTTTCTCTAAAATCAAAAACGTATTTAAAAAACAACAGCCCCAGATTCATTTATCTCAATTCTTTTCTTCATGCGAAAACCTATCCTAAGTCCATATCCCTGTAAGCCCACAAACATCTATTAACTCATTAACATACCTCCTCCTTCTTGTCTTTGTCTTCGTAAGGACTACTAGGCTGTTTTGTAGAGGGGTCTGGGCTGCTCGGATGCCCTGTGTTGTTGGTACCTGGTTCTCTGGAAGGTGCATCTCCCTCCCCTCTACGCCCTGAAGCAGGGGAAAGACTTTGCCCTGTCAAGGCAGTTGTATGGGTTTTTGTTGCAGCACTTCGAGACCTGAGGGAGGTAATTGAGGAGGGGGGAGAGAAAGGAAATCAGTTCAGGGGAGTACAGAAAACCCCCTCCCCAGCACCCATCCACCTTTCCTGACTGTACACAACCCTCTTCCAAGAAACCTTCTCTTATTCATAAGATTCAAATCACTCACTGACATTCAAGTCCAATTCACTTTGGTTGGTCCTTCTCTTCCCAACATGATGCCAAAAAATGTTCTCCCTCTACCCCTTGGTTCACCTCCCACAAAACCTCCCAAAACCCTCCACCCAACCATTCCCTACCCACTTCATTCACAACTCACCTCTGAGCCCACCTCCTTCAGGAAGCCTTCCCCGATTAAGGAAGCCAGGGCAAGGATTCCTTCCTCCCCCAGACACCACGAACAACCCCCACCCCCTATTCTGGCAGTCCATATACATCAGAACAAAACACAAAGTAACAAAATAAACAAAACAAAAATAAACCAAAAAAAAAAAAAAAAAAAAAAAGAGAAGGGGAAATGTATATGTCTGTCCATCCTGTTGCTTTAGCCTGTCAGCTCCTAGAGGGCAGGGACCGTGTCTTCCGAATGGTCTGTGCAGCGCCTAGCACACCGTGGGCGCTCAATAAATATTAAATTAATTAACCCACAAGTCCCTCTCCCTCCCTTCCTCCTGGACCACCCCTTACCGACTGCGGGAAGTATCAGAAGAGGAGGCAGAGTCAGCAGAAGTTGAATGGTGGGCCCGGCGGCTCTTGGGAGCTGGTGTTGTACTTCGAGACCTGAAGAAAGACCATCATCCATAACTCAGGTACTGTCACACCTGTACTGGTTTCCCCTCATCCATCCCTCAACCCTTTATCAGTCAGGTACATGACACATTCTATCCTAACTCCTTAAGTGGCATTCATCTACTTGCTAATTCTTTCCAATTCACTCACCGCTTCCGTTTCTTGTCCTTAGATTTACGTTTGCTCTTTGGAGTGGGAGACCTAGGAATTAAGTTAAAATTATTAAAAGTAAAAATCACATTTAAAAAATGACATGAAAAGAATTAGGGAGTTACTGAAAAATAAGGAATTGAGCTTTATTTTAAGAAAAAAGCCCCACAGAAAGCAAGCAAGGCCATCAAGCAATGGTTCATTGCTCTGTATACCGCTATGTCCCCTATGCCCCAAAGAGCTCTTACCTATGCTTCCGTTTCTTCGATTCAGACTCTGACCTGTTGGGGGGGAAGGAAGGGAGATAAAACATAAACCAATAACTATACCTGGACTCATTAAGTCTCTCAAATCACTCCACGTACTCCCACGTACTCCCACGTACTCCCACCTCATACCTGTGCTTCTTCTTCTTAGAGCTCTTCTTCCTCTCTCGTCGAGGAGAGCTGCTCTCTGATCTCCTAAAGATGAGTTCAGAAACAAGGTCATTCTGCTTGGCTCCTTCCCTAGCCCTCCCACTTATAACACCCCACCACTAAAGGCTTCTAAAGCACCAAACAACTCCAACAGCCTTAAAGACCCAGACCTAAGCCCAGGACTTATTAAAATAAAAAGCATAGGTACTTCCTCTTTATATCAACAAACACCAAAGTGAAAAAGAAAATCTCAGAAATACAAAATGTGGTTGGCCTGTTCTTAATAAAGCTACAGAACCAATCCTTTCTACTAAAGAAGCATATATATTCCTTCTCCCAGCTGAAATCTGAAAGACAACTCCCTCTTTCCTGAGATAAATCTCTCTTGCTTTCTAGAAGCAAGAATTCTCTATAGAGACAAAGAGAGATACACATATACAGATTGGTTGGGGAGAAAAAAATGCAAGCATGACAGGACTAATCCTCTGGCTTAATACAGGAACTTTCCAACTAACTTACCGTCCTCTATCTTTCTTCTTTTTCTTCTTTTTTTGCTTTGGGGTTGGTGAGCGAGAGCTACTGGATTCTCGGACAAGGCTGGGGAAAAAATGAAAAGAAAGGGTGGTGTTGAGACAAATTTTCTCATAGATATTTCAACTTCAGAAGAACAAAACCCAAAAAGTTTGGGAAGAAACAGTCCACCAAAATAAATAAATGAATAAAATAGATCAGAGTACTTAGAATTAGGAAGAGAAGCTGGCCCTGGTTTCTTATGTACCTGTAAGGTTTAGGAGGCTCAGGAGCTGGTTGTTTGGCTTCTCGAGCACGACGCTGAGGATCAAAAGAGCTCCCGTCCACATAAGAATCACTGATGCCAAAGGCAGCACGGAGTCGCTCATTCTTTTTTTCATTCAATTCTGCCAATTGGTGAGTCTCAGTTACCCTAGAGGGAAAAAAGTAGCAAAGCTGTGAAGGACACAATCATTTTTACCAAATTATAGGCAGGAGCCAAACAGGATTAGGAAAAGGAAGACAAAATAGGAAGTACAATGTAAGAAGAGAGAACAGTAGGAGTATATAGTCCAGAGGAAATCAGAGAATGAAACACTCACGCTGGTCTCTGCCCTGGGGTCTCCTCCTTGCCCCCAGGGTTCACATCCTTCTCCAGCAACATGAGTCGAAAGGTCGCCACTTTTTCCTGAATTTGCTGTTCCTCGTACCTGGAGAACAAATCCCTTCAGGGTTAAAGCTTGATTATAGACACTTCCCCCAGTCCCAGGTTTAGTTTCCTCATTCTCAGCAGGGTCCCTTCCCTCTCCATGCACACATAGAACTTTTCACTCACTGTCACCCAAAGCACCCTTTTCTTAAGTCCTCCTGATCTTTTCTCTGTCATCTTCCTTCTACTTACTACACCCTCTAGAACAGTGGATTTTAAACATGCTACACTCGGGCCAAGAGAATAAAGTTAAACAGTTTCGGGTGCTCCTCCTCAACTTCAACACAAACAGGTCTTTCATTTCCTAGAATTATAAAATAAAGTGCATTGTATAAAAGGGGCGCCACTGCTGAAGTTTGAAAACCACTGCTCTAAAAGGTTTTCTCCCTGAATGTGCTCCTTTCCCAAAATTTCACTTCCTATCCAACCCATGACCCTCTCTTATCCAGCCAGGTATTCCTTTTCTTGCCTTTGCTACTTTCCAAGGCCTCAATCCTTAAGTACATTTACCTCTTCTCTATCAATTAACAACACTGGTCAGCTTACCTAAATCTTCTCTTGCCTGGTTTCTGCTTTCCCACCTCTCCCTTAAAGTACTTTTTTTTTTTCTCAATGGCCCCCTTTACCCATGTGCCTGTCTAAATAATTCAAGTTCCCTCAGATGTCCCAGACACAGTTTCCTCATCTCCCACTCTGAACTGTCCCTAACTCCTTTCAATGTGCTAGTTCCTTTACCTCCACCCCTCCTACAACTCTCTTCAGGCCTCTTTCAACAAGCACTAAGCTTCCTACCCCACCTAACTCCCCCAGCTCTGTACTCATTCAGTACTTGGCTCTCCCCAGCCCTCCCCTCACCCCTGCTCTTCCATCATCTCCTCCAGCTCGAGGCATCGCAGCTCCACTCGCCGCTTGCGCTCGTGGTCCAGGATGTCAGGATTAGGCCGCTTCACCAGGGCAGCCTCCAGGCGCCGCAGTTCCTCCTCTCCCTTGTAGTCAGGCCGCTCACCCCGGCGGCCCCGAACCAGGGACAGGTTGCGCTGGACGTAGCCGTTGGTGCCGCTGCCCCGGGGCGTCGGCAGCCCGATCCCGTTGTACATGGCCCCGTGCCCGGGGGAGGGGGCACCACCGCTCCTGAGGGGGAGCGGGGAAACACGGGTCAGGCCCCTGGCCCCAAGCTAACCACTTACCACCACCCAAATCCCTGCTCTCCTTCATCCCTATTATAACACGTACATACACACTAAACAACCTTTAGCTACATAATCTTCCTAGTCTCCTAACAAAACCTTCCTTCCCACAATGCTTTTTTTCCACCAACTCATAGCCCAGCTCTCACAGCATTTTCCTTCAATGTGCAAAAGCCATTCCTACTTGCACCTAGATTTTCTACCCTAAGCAAACAAAGATCCTTTCAAATTTCTTCTCTTTTGGCCCCAACACGTCCAAGTGGTATCTCCACCAACTACTCTAACTCCTAATCTCTGGTTACTGAAGGAGGCCTCCAAACTGGCACAACAAACACTCAAGGGCCTATAGCTCAAGTCCAAAGACTTCCAAGAACTATCTAAGGACTATAGACTACCCTGTTATGACTACAAAATGGACTAAACAGCCCCTAGATATCTAAACAGATAGACTAACTGATTAAAAGAAATCAAGTTTCCTGTGCAGCCTCACACCAGACTAAAGGCCAACATGCATGTCAGAAACTCATAAACCTTGGAAACAATCTTCATACTTTACTTCCCAGGGCCATTTCCTTGATTCCAAATATTTATACCTCTTGTCAACTACCCTGATACCTTCCTTATTCCTTCAACTTCCTTCCTACAAGATTTCTCACAATTTGCAGCTCATCCAAGTCTCCCTAGTACCTGTTAAATATTACCTGTTTTCAATTCAATGCTCTAAATACATCAAACCAGCCTCCTCTATTTCTACTGTTCCCATACCTTCTCTATTCATTGTCTTATGATGAAAAACAACCCCTCTTTATAGTTCACTATCACTATGTCAAACTGTCGGCTTTCCCTACCAGTATCCTGTATCTCACACTTCCTAGTTTTTCTCTTCCAGCCCTGTCTTATACCTTTCACGTTGTTATCTCCATGCCTCCCACCAGGTCCTACCCTTTCAACTTGTCCCAATCTCAGCATGACTCTAACAGCCTTCATGCCCCAGTTTTTCTTGTTAGATTTCTTGGCTACACATAGTCTACTCCTTTCTCATATTATATATACTCTATTTCTTTCTCCAACTTATCCTGGCCAAGGTAATTTCACAAAACATAAATGTGTTAGGAAAACTACCCAAGGAATAAAATGGATAGGTTACTGAAAGTAGAGGGAAAAGAGACTGAATTGGATAAAAGGGAAAGTTATGTTTTTTAAAATCCCAGAATAAAGAAGCATTATACAAATGCCTGGGAAAATGTACTAAGTCAATTTTTTAAAAAAAGATATGGCGAGATGTTGAATGGAAGGGAGATAGCACAAATTCTAGAACAGCTTGGGACCTCCAATTCTAATTCTAGGTCCCTGCCCATCCCAGTAGCAGACTCAAGAAATTGAAAGCAAAAAAAGTAACTATAACAGGTAAAGGGAATGACAGATGAGGCTAAGTCTAGGAAAGGCAAGTGATAATGATAAAGAAAAACTATAGCACAAGAAATCAGTTTCTCTACCTTCCAAACCTCACCTTCACTTTTTTCAAATACGAATCCTCCCCATTCTAAACCTAGGTTCTTCTCTGCCTCTCTATACCCTACCTAATTTTTCCCTTGCAGAATGCTTCTGACGTGCAATTAATTCAATTTAACCATTCACCCACACTTCCATACCACCTCACACAATAATCCTCCCACTCCCTAGGGAGGTTAAACCAGTAGCTGCTAAGCAAAGGGTATTAAGTCACAACGAACTGGAGAACTTGTAAAGAATGAGCCAAAAAAAGGAAAAGAAAAAAACAAACCACAGCTTCCAGGGCAGTGTTCAAAACATTAAAAGGAAGCACCGACCACGGACACATTAACAACACACATATCACCAAAACCGGATTAACACAAAATAAGGATTCTTAAACTGGGGTCCATGACTTTTGAGGGATTGTAAATGCAAAAGATAACCAAGCTAAAGGCAGAAAATAAAAGCTGCAAAGGAATACAAAAGAAAATGTTTTCTTTTGGGAAATTATCACGATGCTGAACTAATAAGGAGATAGAAGGCAGTCCTGAAATCCAGTATTAAGGTATCCAAGAAACGAAAAGCACCAAACAGGATAAAAGGGGGAACGTTACGGAAAATGGACATATATAAGCAAAGCAAGCACAGCATTAGGGCACTGTATAGCTGAGATGACACTATGAAACCCAGAAAGCTTACAATATTAGCTCAGAGACCTAAGCCTACATACACACTTAAGATGGAAGGCGAAAGAGTCTCTTTGAATTTTTGATCCAAAAGGTATCTTAAGCATGACTGGAAACCAAGGTTCAGAAACGTCATGTGCCAAATAATGCCTCAAAGAGTCCAGCGTTTTCTTCCCAAAGCAAGGCTCCAACAGCCAGCCTCCTCCCTAACTTTAACACAACTTTTGGGGAGACAATGAAAAAAAAAACAAAAACTTAAATTTGAAAAAGCATATGCTCTCCCTTTACATACCCAGTTTTGTTTTTTTTGTTTTTTTTAAGGTTTAGGGGCTTTTCTCTTCCTAATACTTTCAGGGCCAACGCTAAGGAATCCGAACGACCTAAACCTCTGTAGCTGCTCTGCACCGAGAAGCCAAGGCTTATTTTCGGACCTGAGAGATGGGGGAGGGGGAGGGGCTGCGTGGCGCCCCAAAGTCTGAGAGGCTCCCAGCCGGACCACAGGCCCAGAAAGGATGGGGAAGCCGGAGTGGAGCGGGGAAAATGACCCCGGGGCAGGCTCTGGTCGCCGCCACCGCCGCCTCCCCGCCGAGAGAGGGCAGCTACACAAGGAACCTCCGCGGCCGCACGCGTGGGGGAGACGATAAGCCGAGCCGCGCGCTCCCAACTTCTAGCCGAGCGCGCGCGCGCGCTTGAGTGCAATCGGCGGCGCGCGCCGTTGCTATGGGGGAGGGGAAATAGGGTAAAAACCCGCGCGCGACAGAAAACGCGGGAAGGGGGAGGGGAGGCAGGCGAGCGAGGGCGTCCGCGCGAGCTAGGGGAAGCGAGCGCGCGTGCGCGCGGCGGCCTAGACCGTTCTCCGCGCGCTTTGGCCTCGAGCCGGGGCCGCCACCCCTCCCCCACCCGGCTCGCGGGCTCCCTCACCCTCTCACCCGCCGCCGCCGCCGCCGCCCGCTGTTTCCTAGGGTAAGAGGTGCTACCGCTGCTCGAGCTCCCGAGTCTCTAGGGGCTTGAAGCCGCCGCCTCTCCGGTTCACCCGCCTCAGTCGACACTGACGCCTCCTCGCTTCCTCAAGGGCCGCAGCGGGCTCCGACTGCGCCACTCGCACCCCGCCTGGGCCACGCTGCACGTCAGCACGATTAAGTGCGTCAGCACGCAGCCGCGGGCGTCGCAGTCCCCACCGGGCGCCGTAGTACGCACTGCGGCCTTGTGCGCAGGCGCCGAAACCCACTGGGAAGTGTAGTTTTTTAGGCCCGAGGGCGGTTCAATTACGTAGCCGAAGAACTACGAGTCCCGTTGGCCAGTGCGATAACGGGCTAGGGAGGGGCAACGTATTACGAAGGGGAAAAGAACACA
>PVJN01007743.1:0-18282 GCA_004026805.1 Lasiurus borealis
CGAAACCCCATGGTAACCAGAAATAAGCAGAGTCTGTAGATTGTGAGATGTGTGCAGGAATGAGGAAATAAAACTCTGTATAACCCTGTTGCTTGTCACATAGTATATAAGCTCAGCTTTGTATGGACTCGGGGCTCTCAGCCTCTGCTCTGTTTTCAGAGTATGTTGTGAGCCCCAGCATGCTGGTGAATAAACCCTTCGCTGTTTGCATGAGAACGTCTCTTGGAGCCTTCCTTTGAGCGGCGAGCGTTTCGACCCTAACACTGTTACAATAGTATTAATATTTTTTGGAGAAGATACCATAACCTTAATTTCACCCTAGTAGTCATTATCTATAATCCCAGGAAAGACTTGTAATCCATTAAGTGTAGAACTGCTACGTCCTACTATGAGGCCAAAAGTATCTTTTGGTAAAAGGCCAAAGATCCCAGTGGGAAGGGCTTGAACTCCCATCTCGGGGGTTAATACTGTGTGGGCGGTGGAACTGAGGTCCAGTCCTGCGCTTCCTGTGGTGGCTCTGAGGAGATCTGAAATGGATTGTTGTTTGCTGGAACAAAGCTGACTGCCCCAAAGATTTGTTTCTGTGTGGGGGCCTGGGGCTGGCCCCTGTTCCCGTTTCCCTGAACCTGAGGTAGAGCCTGACCTTGGGCATCTGTCTTGGATCTACACTCATTAGCCCAATGTTTCCCTCTTTTGCATCTAGGGCATAGACCTGAGCTTGAGTTTTAGTGTTTGTATTTTTGCTCCCCTTACATTCTCTAGCAAAATGCCCTGATTCCCCACAGTTAAAACATTTATTCTTATTTTGCTCTGATAAGAATTGTCTAACTGTATATTCTTGCATGGCAGCAGCCATGGCGAGGCCCTGCTGATAAGCGGCTCCGATATCAGAGCAAAGGCGGATGTAGCCTGATAAATCAATCTTTTTCTTATAGGGCCGAATGGCCGCTTGGCAAGCAGCATTATCGTTTTCAAAGGCCAATTGTTTTACAAATTCTGTGCCTGCATTAGCATTACCAAAAATTCTGCTGGCAGCAGTAATTAAAGAATGAACAGAATCTGCAAAAGGCTCCTCTAGCCCCTGTTTAATATTAGTTAAAGAGGAGCTCATGTCACCTTAACTGGTAATTTTCTCCAAGCCTTAGTAGCAGTTGATTGAATCTAGGCAAAAAGTCCTGCTTCATTTTGCATTTGCGTGTCGCTGGTAGCATAATTGCCTTCTCCTATGAGCATATCTAGATTCCACCTATTGCCAGCTCGTGCGTTGCGTTTAGCAGTGTCCTTGCATGACTCTATGAATTCTGATTTCATTCCATAGAAGATAATCCCCTCCTGTTAGAGTTGCTCTAGCTAGAGTCTGCCAATCCCCGGGCGTAAGCCAATTTTCAGCACTGATTCTACAATTGCTGTAGTATAAGGAGCTATGGCTCCATATTGGGCTACCGCCGTTTTTAGCTCTTTTATTAATTTAAAATCAAAACCATTGTGATGGCGCCAAGCCTGTCCTTGTGCATCTACTGTTTCTGTACCCGGGAATGCATCTATTTCATCTAACTCTGGAATTGGTTCTGACCGGGAAGAAAATTTTGGAGCTGCTCCTCTTATAGGTGGTCTCTTTTTCTAATTTTATTTGTACTTTTAGGAATTCAATCTTATCTCTTAAACTCCTTTCTGGGATCAAGAACCGGGCATGCTAAGGGAGGAGTGCTGGGGATGGGACTTATATGGCGGAGGATGCTGAGCGACAGGTGGCCAGTCTGGATTATGATATCTGGCTGCTTGCTCTTCTAAATCCTCCCAATCTGTATCACTAAGGTCTTCCTTAACTTCAAGAAATTCTGATAGGGTTGGATATTTATTTGTCTTAGGTTTAGCTCCCTCTAAATTATAGAGTTTTACTTTTGCTTCTAAAGGTGTTCGTTTTTCAGGTATCTTTGATTTTTTCTTTTCAGTTTCTAAAGTCCTCTCTCTTAATGTATTATGTGGGCCTCTGGATGGCTCTCTATTTTCACGTTTTTTCTTTTTAGTTCCTTGGGTCGCCCCTCTTTCTTCCTCAACATCACTATCGAAAGACATGAGGTCCTCACTTTCTTTCTCAATCCTTTTTTCTTTTTGATCTAATTGAAGGAATTTTTCCCCCTTTTCAATTACATTAGCAACTACAGGATCCGGATGCCTCTGTGATATGACCTCATCGATTAAATTCCAATATGAAAAGGCAGTTATAGGAACCTTTTCAGGCCCAAATCTTTCATAAAAATCTCTAAGGGCATCTCCAACCCTTTTCCATCTCTTACTATCAATAGTTCCTTCAATAGGGAACCAAGGACAAATATCTTGAACATAATAAAAAAAATCACATAACTTTAATTTTAACCTTTACTCCTCGTGCCTTTAAAGCTTTTCTAAGTCTATTAACAAAGATCTCATGCTGACTCATTTCTTGATCCATAATCTCATGCTGACTCAGTTCTTGTCCCATAATCGCTGTCTACTAACCGAGGTGTAGAAAACTCGGCAGGTTCCTGCTTCAACTTATCCTCTGTCTTCTCCTTTTTGTGCCGGCTCTCCAGACAGCGTCCTTCACTGGATCCCCCGTTCTTGAGCCAAGTTGGGCGCCACTTGTCTCGACCCGCGGGTGAAGTCAACGAGGACCCTAGAGGGGGAGTGGGGATGAAAGGGGCAAGAGACACAAGGAATGGAGACAAGACAAAGTTCTGATCAAGTCTCATTTATTCAACAGCAGTTTGGGGTATTTATAGGGAGAAATAAGGAAGTTAGGGAAAATTCCTAGCCCTAAGGCGAAACGCCTGGCTTTTGGGAGATAGGGAAAGAGATAGGGTTTGAGGTCATTGAAACCTAGCCCGAGGTTAGTGCTAAGGTGGCTGAAGCTTACTACAAAATGGCTGTCAAGCACATCAAGTTTCTCACAAAACCCAACTCCTCCCAGAGTTGGTCTATGATTGTCATACTCAGGAATGTGGAGAGACACTTGCATATCTCATTCCTAATGAGGTTAATATCTTAACCTAAGTATTGATTGCTTAATTTTCTTCTCCATAAATTGTTCTTTATATAGTTTTCTTGTAGAATGGTTGTCTTTCTGTTGTAAATTTGAGGGGTTTGCCAAATTGTAGGCATCAATCTTATCATATATCTATGTTGTAGATCTTTCCCAATCAACCCTTTATCTATTGACTTTAATAATGATACAATTTATTAAAGTATATAATAATTAAATGTATCTGTATTTTTAATGACTTTTTAATTCTTACTTTTGTTTTAAAGGTATCCCTCAGACCTCCTGGCTGCTCTCAGTCAGGGAGATCCTAAAAAGTTTTTTTCATTAACTCAGAGTCCTCAGAGCCAGTTCCAACATGGTCCAAAGAGGCTGCTCAGTTAATGCTAATTTAAAAAAAAAAAGGAGAGAAATAAAGAAAGGAAGAAAGAAAAAGGGTGTTCGTTTGATACAAATAAATGCTATAACTGGAATTATTTTTTGTTTTTGCATAGACTTTTTATGGCAGCGAGAGTTATGCAAGGATCCCAAAGTGCAGCATTATGAAGAAGGAGGTGCAGGTGTCATTGTGGTCACTTTGTAGCTACAGTGAAGTTTGGCAACATGCAGAGAAGGAGCACTTTGGCCTAATGGGAAAGGTCTGAGCTGAGGGTGTCCAATGTTTGACTCCATTTCCTTTCTCCTTCCAATCATTGCCCTTCCTCCATAGTCTGCCATTCAGTCTTCCTCATTACTTTCTTTCTTCTTCCTCCTTTATAATTTTCTGTTGCCCTTGCTACTTCTTCAGATTCCTTCCTTGACTTAAATTCTCATGAGCCCTACATTTAGGGGTTCTCTAAGGATCAGGCCCACCTTGTAACTGATCCAGAATATAATCCAGCACTGACTCTTTCTGTTGAAAAGTTTGGGGATAACAAGCATATTGGGAGAGAAACCAAGAAGACAGCATAAGTAAAAACCTAAACTGCTGCCTCGTACAACAATTTCAAAACTATAACTAAAAGACAAAACTGACATAATCCAGAACCACAGGAACGCTGGCTGAGTGGAAATTCTATAACTAGAAAGAAAGAGAAAAGCTCACTGAGACTCAGAGGTGCTAGGGGAGGCAGAGGTACTGAGGCACTTGTGTGGAGAGGGTGGGCAACTGAGTATGTGGCTGGCTTTCTCAAGAGGAGGGACACAAAAGCTCCCAATTGCACTGAACTCCAGTTCCGGGTGAGTCCTGGGAACCCAGACTTATTCAGGGAGAAATTGGATTGTCTGGCAGTGGGGGAGACTCAAGGGTGGCTTTCTCTCAGAGGTGCTTGCAGCAATTACTACAGGACACTGAGAAACAGGGGCCTATTAGGGCAGGGATGATGGAAAACCAATGTGTCTGCTCTGCCCTATCTAAGCTGAGCACAGAGGCTTTTGCAAGCCTCATTTCATAAGGGTGTCCCCAGCATAGAAGTTCTCCCAGGATAGACACAGCTGATCCTCACAACCAATTGTTCTGGAGGTCAATTCCTCTCAGTGATATCAACAACAATCAAGACTTAACTACAACAAAACTGTGCACACAGCCCACAAAGGGGTGCACCAAGAATGTCCACCTCAAGTAACTGGGGAGACTGAGCCACTGGGCCATTTATTTAATCAGAGAAGCAAACAAAACCACATAAGGCCATTTATTTAATCAGAGAAGCAAACAAAATACAAAGAAGCAGATCACAAATGAAAGAAATGGAGGAAAGCAAATGACTGAATATAGACTTCAAAACCATGGTTATAATGTTTTTCAATAATTTTCTAGAAAAGGCCAATAAATTTAGCAAGACCCTTGAGGATATGAAAATTAAGCATACTGACTGAAATAAAAAAAAAAATTTACAGGGATCTAACCGCAGACTAGAGGATTGAAATAATCAAAGATTTGAAATACAAAGAAGCAAAAAACACAAACCAGAAAAGCAAAAAACAAAAAGAATAAAAGAATATGAAGATAGTATAAGAAGCCTCTGGGACAACTTCAAGCATACCAACATCATAATTATGGGGGAAGGGGGGAGGGAGGAACGTGGAAGAAGAGAGAGAAGAAGATACTGAAAACCTATTTAAAGAAATAATGACCAAAAACTTCCCCCATCTGGTGAAAGAAATAGGCTTACAAGTCCAAGAAGCACAGATAACCCCAAAGGAAAGGAATTTAAACAGGACCACACCAAGGCACATCATAATTAAAATACCAAGAGCAAAAGACAAAGAGAGAATATTAAAAGCAACAAGAGAAAAACAGTTACCTACAAGAGAGCACCCATACAACTGTCAGCTGATTTCTCTACAGAAGCTATACAGGCCAGATGAGAGTGACAAGAAATATTCAAAGTGATGAATAGCAAGAACCTACAACCAAGATTACTCTACCCAGCAAGGCTATCATTCAGAATTGAAGGTTAAATAAAGAGCTTTACAGATAAGAAAAAGCTAAAGAAGTTCATCAATACCAAACCAGTATTATATGAAATGATGAAAGGTATTCTTTTTTTTTCTTTTTTAAAAATTAAATCTTTATTATTCAGATTACTGCATTTGTTTCTCTTTTTTGCCTTCTATAGGTCCCCTCCACCTGGCTCCCACCCCTCCCTCTACCATTACCTCCACCCCATTGATGAGTCCATAAGTGTATGATTTTTGTCCAGTCCCTCCCTGTACACCCCTCACCCCTTTCCCCCTGAGAATTATAAGTCCACTCCCTTTCTGTGCTCCCGATTCTATTATATTCACCAGTTTATTCTGTTGATCAAATCTTCAAATCCCTTAATTTTCAGATTCACTTGTTGATAGATACGTATTTGTTGTTCATAATTGTTTACCTTTTACCTTTTTCTTCTTCCTCTTCTAAAAGAGTACCTTTCAGCATTTCATATAATACTGGTTTGGAGTTGATGAACTCCTTTAGCTTTTTCTTATCTGTGAAGCTCTTTATCTCCCTTCAGTTCTGAATGATAGCTTTGCTGGATAGAGTATTCTTGGTTGTAGGTTCTTGCTATTCATCACGTTGAATATTTTTTGCCACTCTCATCTGGTCTGCATCATTTCTGTTGAGAAATCAGCTGATAGTCATATGGGTGTGCCCTTGTAGGTAATCAATTGTATTCTCTTTCTGCTTTAAATATTCTCTCTTTGTCTTTTGCTCTTGGTATTTTGATTATGATGTGTCTTGGTGTAGCCTTCTTTGGATTTCTTTTATATGGGGTTCTGTGTACTTCCTGGACTTGTAAGCCGATTTCTTTCACCAGATGTGGGAAGTTTTCAGTCATTATTTCTTTAAATAGGTTTTCAATATCCTGCTCTCTGTCTTCTTCTGGCAATCCCACAATTCTGATGTTGGTAGGCTTGAGGTTGTCCCAGAGGCTCCTTACATTATTTTCACATTTTTGGATTCTTTTCTCTTCTTGCTTTTCCAGTTGAGTGTTTTCTGTTTCTTTATATTTCAAGTTTTTGACTTGATTTTTGCTTTCCACTAGTCTGCTGTTAGGTCTCTGTATAATATTTTTTATTTCAGTCAGTGTATGTTTAATTTCTATTTGGTCCTTTATCATCTCTAGTTGGTCCTTTTCCATCTCTAGTTGGATCTTTTGCATCTCTCGTTGGTCCTTTTTCATCTACTCTTGGCTCTCACTAACTTTATCCATCTTTTCTAGGATATTCTTGAAAAACCTTATAAGTGTGGTTTTGAACTCTATATCCAGTCCTTTGTTTTCCTCCATTTCTTTTGTTTGTGATCCCTTCCCTTGTCTCGGCATTTTCAGTGGTGCTGGGAGAACTTCTGTGTTGGATTCAGCCTTATGATACCAGACTTGAAAAACTGCAGAAACCTCTCTGTTGAGCTTGGGATGGGTGGAGTCTCAGGGCTTAAGGGACCACCTTGCCTTCCAGTTGGCCCCGCCCTCCTCGGCCCCCGAGTCTCACATGACTGGGTAATCACTGAAATGGTCCCTGTGTGCACGTGCTCACTCTCACAGTGCCTCTAGACCTCTGCCTTTCCAGCTCCCCTGTGCTCCGGGACCACATGAGTCTGGGTTCCCAGGGTTTCGCCCAAAACTGGGGTTTAATAGAGTTAGAAGTGGCACAGTTGGAAGAGTCTGTCTCCCACCCAGTCCTGAAAGCCAGCAGCACAATCAGCCATTGATCAATGCAATGCCGTGCGCACCACCAGACTTCTGATCTTTTGCAACTCCCCTAAATTTCCTTGCACTTCTCCCCCTTCATAGTCCAAACTCCCCCCGTATGAGTTTCGGCTGGATCTGGGGTTTAGTGTTGTAAGATAAGGGGTTCAATGCCTTTGAGAATCTCAGTCTCCCTCCTGCCAGAAAAAGACAGCCAGGTTCGCTGTCACCCACTCTCTCTACGTGCGCGCATCTCTGTACCTCAGCTTTTTGCAGGTCCTCTGGGTCTCTGTGAGTCCCTCTCTTTCTTTCTAGTTGTAGAATTTCCACTCAGCCAGCTTTCCTGTGGTTCTGGATGATGTCCGTTCCATCTTTTAGCTGTAGTTTTGAAATTCTTGTGCGAGGCAGCAGTGTAGGTGTTTACCTATGCCACCATCTTGGATTCTCCCAGAAAGGTATTCTTTAAGAAGAGGAAGAAGAAGAAAAAGATAAAGATAAAAATTTTGAACAACAGATACATATCTATCAACAAATGAATCTAAAAATCAAGTGAATAAAAAAATCTGATGAACAGAATAAACTGGTGAACATAATAGAATCAGGGGCATAGAAAGGGAGTGGACTGACATTTTTTGTGGGAAAGGGGAGTAGCGGGTGAATAAAGAGACTGTATTAAAATGTTATATCTATGGATGAGGACAATGGTGAGGGTAAGAACGGGGGGTGGGATGGGAACCAGGTGGAGGGGAGCTATAGGGGAAAAAGAGGAACAATTATAATAATCTGAACAATAAAGTTTTTTTTTAATTAAAAAAATATTGGATAGCACTCACATCCTCTGAGAAAGTGTTTTCTTCTACAAACAATTGGGACTTCCCTTGGTGAACAGAATTTTGATAGCATCTCCTCAAGTCTCTGCTCTGGACCCTCCCCTTGGGTCAGATGACTTTGATCTCGGGCACATAGAAGATAAGGTTGTTTTCAGAGCAGTGAGCTAGAAAGGCAATAAATTATATTTATTATAATTGGTATCATATTTTCCTGAATTGGATAAAATTAGTCATTATGTAACCAGACTATCAATTTAGTTTACTTTGTAATTTTTTAAGCTATTGTTTATGTTAAGATTTGTGCTAGGTGCTAAAGAATGTACTTAGGCAAAGATAAAACTTAAGATCTAGTATGAGAGAAAAACAGTTTCAAAAAATAAGTAGCTCAAATAGAATATAATTAGTGTGCAAATAGAAACACCAAATATTGTGGGCACAGAAGTGAGTTTTACTATGGAGAAATAACAGCTATGAGTAATAGTAACAGTAACACCACCAGAGTCAGTACTTACTGAGTGTTTGTTATATGCCAAGCAATTGTTATTCCACAAGGAATCATAATGACCTTCAATGTGACAAGACATGAATTAGTGATACTGGCTTTGGAACTGAAAGGTAAATTGATGGAATGCAAGAAACATTGATATATGAGATATTGGTTTTGGGAAATCATGATATTTTATTCAATGGATAAAAGATAGCTAATTCTAAAATAAAAGGATTTAGGCTATTTTTGAAGGACAAATAAAGTTGTACCTAAACCTCATAGATTATGTTATTATATAGGTTTTTCCCTTTGAATTATTATAAAGACAATGTTTATTAAAATGCATTTAATTTTAAAAATTGAGCTATCAGCAGTTAAAGTGTGTCTACATTTTTGGGGGGAATACATCTCTATCTATCTATCTATCTATCTATCTATCTATGAAAAGGACACAATAATAAAGTATAAAGAATTTTAAAATTTATAAATATACTTTAACAATTTGTTTGTGGGCAAGGTTTTCTTTATGTCAACAAGTATTAATAACACCACAAGGAAAAATACCTGATTTGATTACACATAATCTAAACCATTTGAATACCAAATATTTAAAACAAAGTTAATTACATTAAAAAAACAGTTGCCACACATATATTATTCAGAGGACTATTATTTTTAATATATAATGAGTTCTTAAATATCAATAAAAAGTAGACATTGGACTGAGAGTGTTTGTTGGCTAGTTAAGGTACAGCTATACTCCAAGAGAAGGTGGAGGACTGCTGGATGGGCCTCTCATGACCAGGCAGCCCCCACTGATGCTGGGTTTTCTCCTGGAACCACTAACTCGGACTCGGAGACCACGCCATCAGGAAGAGGAAAGTAGATGTTATCAGAAGCCTGAATACCTAAGGCACCCACCAAACAGCTGAGAACCAAAGAATACCAGTCCCCAATTGGAACAAACACTCAGATTCTGAGGAGCTTTACACACCACCATGGAAAGATTAGATTTTGCCTAGGATAAGGAGAGAGAGTGCTGGAACCTGCTGGCAATCGAACAGTACCTGAATGAGGGGGTGAGGATAAGAAAAGGCAGACAAAAAAAGATGGGGTTGGGAGGATTGAGACTTGAGTCTGCAGCCCAAGTTTATTTCCAGCACAGTATTTAAGCACAATCAGAGGAGGGAGTTACACAAATCAGGTATTTGCAAACACAGTCACTGACCTTCTGAATAATCAAGACTTTGCAAGATCTTGCATGTAGGCATGTTTGCACTAAGTCAACATTTTCCCAGCCAAGCTGATTAGTTATGTCTAGAGTCTGCATTCACATCTCTGTTTATTAAACTGAAGGGTGAGAAAGCAGAGAGCTATGTCCAGAGCCTGCATTCAGGTCTCTAGGACCCCTGTATGCCCAGGGCAGCTCCCCACAAAAGAGAACTACATAAAGACACCTGGAGAAGAGAAATGATGGGGATACAAAGAAACAGCCTGCATATGAAAGAAAATCAGGCATCACCAGAAAAGGAAGTAAATGAAATAGAGGTAAGCAACCTGCCAAAGAAAGAATTCAGATAAATGGTCATAAGGTGGCTGAAAAGAATGGAAGACAACTTCAACAATATGAATAAGAACCAAAAGAAAATGAAAAAGAACCAAGAAGAAATGAAAAATGACTTCACTGCTGTAAAGAACACAATAGAAACCATTAAAAGTAGACTAGAAGAAGCAGAGTATTGCATCAGTGAGCTAGAAGACAAGGTAGGACAAAATACCCAAATAGAGCAGCTTCTTGAAAAGAAAAAATTTTAAAGCAGGAGACCTAAGGGAACTTTGGGACAACATCTGCATAATAGGGTTCCAGAAGAAGAAGAAACTGGAAACCTGTTTGTAGAAATAATGACAGAAAACTTCCCTGATGTAGGGAAGAAAAACCCACACAAAGCCAAGAAGCTCACAGAATCCCAAGTAAAATAAACCCCAAAAGACAACTGCCAAGTCACATTATAATTAAACTGGCAAACACCAGCGACAAAGTAAGAATCTTAAAAGCATCCAGAGAGAGACACAAAGTTGCCTACAAAGGAACCTCATCAGACTAGTGACTGATTTCTCAACAGAAACTCATCAGGCCAGAAGGGAATGGAATGAAATATACAAAGTCATGCAAATAAAGGGTTTGAATCCAAGAATACTGTACCCAGCAAGGCTATCAATCAAAATTGAAGGTGAAATCAAGAGCTTCACAGACAAAAAAGGACTAAGGGAATTTATTACCACCAAACCAGCAATGCAAGATATGCTAAAGGGTTTGCTATAAAAAAAGAAAAAAGAAAAAGAAAAAAAGAAAAAGGAAGTGAAAAAGGAACACAGGAGTAAAGAATAAAAATAGCAACAAATAAGTACCAATGAATAATAACTTTAAATGTAAATGGATTAAATGTCCCAATTAAAAGACATAGTGTTACAGACTAGATAAGAGAACACGACCCATATATCTGCTGTCTACAAGAAACCTACATCAGAAAAAAGGCACACACAGACTGATGGTGCAGGGATTGAACAGGGTTTTTCAAGTGAATGGAAATGAAAAATAAAGCTGGGATAGCAATACTTATATCTGACAAATTAGATCTCAAGGGATAAATAAGGCAAATTCATAATACTAAAGTGATCAATCCAGCAAGAAGAAGTAATTCTGGTAAACATATACACACCCAACACAGGAGCACCCAAATATATTTAAAAAAAATTCTGGAGGATATTAAGGGAGAGATTGTCAGCAATACAATCATAGTAGGAGACTTTAATATCCCACTATCACCATTGGAAAAATCCTCTAAACAAAAAAATCAGAAAAGAAACAGCAATCCTAAATAACTCACTGGACCAGATGGAATTAATTGACATCTTCAGAACATTTCACCTCAAAGCAAAAGAATATACATTCTTCTCAAGTGCATATGGCTCATTTTCAAAGATAGACCATATGTTGGGTCATAGGCAAAGTCTTTTCAAATTCAAGAAGATAGAAATCATATCAAGCACCTTCTCAGATCACAGTCACATAAAACTGGAAATCAATTACAATAAAAACAATCCAAAGAAATCAAATACATAGAGACTAAACAACATGCTATTAAACAATGACTGGATAACCAGAGAGATCAAGGAAGAAATAAAAAACATCATGGCCACAAATGAAAATGAAAACACAACAATGCAAAAATCTGTGGGACACAGAGAAAGAATTGTTGAGAGGGAAGTTCATAGCTCTACAAGCCTACTCAAAAAAAGAAGAAACAATAGCAATAAACTATCTAACCCTACAACTCAAAAGGTTAGAAAGAGAACAACAAGAAAAACCTAGTGTAAGCAGAAGGAAGGAAATAATAAAGAGTGGAGATAAATGACACAGAGGCCAAAGAAACAATACAAAAGATCAACAAAACCAAGAGCTGATTTTTTGATAGGATAAAGAAGATTGATGAACATCTAGTTAGGCTCAACAAGAAGCAAAAAGAGAGGATAAACAAATAAAATAAGAAATGAAAGAGGTGAAATAACAACAGACCCCACTGAATACAAAGGATAGTTAAAAAATATTATGAACAACTCTATTCCTACAAACTGGAAAACCAGGAGGAAATGGAAATATTCCTAGAAAAATATAACCTTCCAAAACTCAATCAGGAAGAATCTAAACATCTCAACAGGCCAATAACTATGGAAGAAATTGAAGGATATCAAGGGTACCAGTCATCAAAAAGCTTCTAGCAAACAAAAGCCTAGGGACAAACAACTTCACAGGGGAGTTTTCCAAACATTCAAGGTAGAATTAAACCTATCCTCCTCTGACTATTCTAAACAATTCAAGAAGAAGGAACACTTCTAAGTTTATTCTATGAAGTCAGTATCATCCTAATATTAAAACCAGATAAAGACAACACAATGAAAGAAAATTACAGGCCAATATCCCTCATAAACATAAATGCCAAATTTCTAAAAAAAAATTCTAGCAAATTAGATAGAGCAGTACATCAGAAATGTCATACACCATGACCAAGTAGGATTTATCCCAGGAATGCAAGGATAGACAATATCTGAAAATCAGTAAACATGATACATCACAGAAGCAAATTGAGATCTAAAAATCACATAGTCATAGCAATTCATGTAGAAAAAGCATTTGACAAAATCCAACCCTTTCCTGATAAAAACTCTCAACAAGGTGGGAATAGAAGGGTCATTCCTCAATATAATAAAAGCCATATATGATAAACCCATAGCTAATATCATATTCAATGGGCAAAAAGTAAAACCATTTCCCCTAAGAACAGGAACAAGACAGGGATGCCCACTTTCACCACTCCTGTTCAACATTCTACTAGAAGTATTAGCCATTGTAATAGAAGAAGAAATAAAAGGCATCCAAATTGGAAAAGAAGAAGTAAAGCTGTCCTTCTTTGCAGATTACATGTTACTGTACATAAAAACAAGAAGGACTCCATCAAAAAACTAATATACTTAATAAATAAATTTGGCAATACAGCAGGATTCAAAATAATTAATGCCATGAAATCTATAGCATTTCTATGCACCAATAGTTAACTTTCAGAAAGAGAGACTAAAAAGCAATCCCATTTACCATCACACCAAAAAATTTAAGATACCTAGGTATAAACTTAACTAAGGAGGTAAAAGACCTATACGTGGAATACTACAGGACACTGAAAAAAGAGAGAGGAAAATGTAAACAGATGGAAGAACATACAAGGCTCATGGCCTGGGAGAATCAACATCATTAAAATGTCCATACTACCCAAAGCAATCTATAGATTCAATGCACTCCCCATTAAAATGCCAATGGAATATTTCACAGAGATAGAAAGAACTCTACAAAAATTCATCTGGAAAAAAAAAAAGACCCCAAATAGCTGCAGCAATCCTGAGAATAATAAAGTAGGTGGGATCTCAATATCAGATTTCAAGCTGTATTACAAAGCCACTGTTCTCAAAACAGCATGGTAGTGGCAAAAGAACAGACATATAGACTGATGGAATAGAATACAAAATTCAAATATTGACCCAAACTACTATGCCTAATTAATATTTGACAAAGGTAACATGAAAATACAATGGAGTCAAGACAGTATATTCAATAAATGGTGTTGAGAAAATTGGAAAGATACATGCAAAAAAAATGAAACTAGACCACCAACTTACACCACACACAAAAATAAACTCACAATGAATACAGGACTTAAACATAAGATGGGAAACCATAAAAATACTAGAGGAATCCACAGGCAGCAAAATCTCAGACATATGCTGAAGGAACTTCTTCGCTGATACTGCTCCTAGGGCAATGGAAGCTAAAGAGAAAACAAACAAATGAGACTACATCAAATAAAAAGCTTTTTCACAGCAAAAGAAACCATCAACAAAACAAAAAGAAAGTCCACTGTATTGAAGAACATATTTGCAAATGTTATCACTGATAAAGGTTTAATCTCCAACATCTACAGGCAACTTATACAACTTAATAAAAGGAAGATAAATGATCCAATGACAAAATGGGCAATGGACCTAAATAGAATCTTTTCAAAGGAAGACAGAAGAAAGGCCAAGAGACATATGAAAACATGCTCAAAGTCTCTAATCATCTGAGAGATGCAAATCAAAATGACAATGTGATACCATCTCACACCTATCAGCATGGCTATCATCAACAAATCAACAAACCACAAGTGTTGTCGAGGATCCAGAAAAACTCCATACTGTTCTCCACATTGGCTGTATCCAGTGTGATGGGAATGCAGTCTGGGTACAGCCAATGTGGAGAACAGTATGGAGTTTACTCAAAAAACTATAAATGGAACTCCCATTTTATCAGTAATCCTAGGAATGTATCTTAAGAAACTAAAAACACCAATCAGAAAGGATATATGCACCCCTATGTTCATAGCAGTACAATTTACAATAGCTAAGATTTGGAAACAGCCTAGGTGCCTGTAAGCAGATGACTGGATCAGAAAACTATGGTACATCTATATAATGAAATACTATGCTGTCATCAAAATGAAGGAATTCTTACCATTTGCAGCAACGTGGATGGAACTGGAGAGAATTATGCTAAGTGAAATAAGCCAGTCAATGAAAAAAAATACCACATGATCTCACTCATTTGTGGATAATAAAGAACATTATAAACTGATTTACAAAAAGATAGATACAGAAGCAGTAAAGCATCAAACAGACTGTCAGTATACAGTGGGAAGGTTAGGGAGAGGTGGGGTAAATATGAGATCAATGGAAGGACTTGTATGCATGTATATAAGCTTAACCAAGGGACACAAGACATGGGAATGGGGAGTGAGGGCACTAATGGGATTGGGGTGGAGTGGGGGGGCAATGGGAAGATATATACACATGTAATACATTAATAAAAAATGGAAAAACATAAAAATAAAGAAATAAAAAAAATTACCACAGAAAAAAAGTAGACATTGACAAAATAAAAGGTAAAAAATGAACAGGTTATTTAAACAAAAGAAATACCAATGGCTAATACATACTTAAAGAAGGCAACTTTACTAGCAATCAGAAAAATACAAATTAAAACAAAAATGTGATACCATGCTTTTGCTATCACATGAACAGAATAAAGTCAGAAAGCTTTCTGTGAGAGCATATGAGGGCATTGGAGAAGAGACCCCACTTATATTGATTCAGGCCTGCCTGTTTGGGAAATTGCCCTCTGCAGCTACAATCTCCTGGAGTGGTCACATTTCACAGGCCTTCTCAGCCTAGAAATTAAGAAAGAAATATTCATTGGGAAAGGCCATGTCCTTCATGTTTTCTTAATAAATTATTTTATTTGGAGGTAATGCTAGATTCACATGCAGTTCTAAAAAATAATACAAAGACATCCCTGTACCCTTTACTCAGTGTCTTGGAAAATGATAGGCCATCACAGCCAAGATATAGTAATCGATGCAATCAGATTCAGACCATTGTCATCAGCACAGTGATCCTTCTTATTGTCCTTTTAGAGGTGCCCACACCTCCCCTGTTCCCACATCCCCTGCCCCCACTAACCTGTTCTCCATTTCTATTATTTGTCTTTTCAGAATGTTTTGTACATGGAATCACACGATATGTATGTAACCTTTGGGGCTTGTTTTTTCCATTCAGTATAATTCCCTGGAGATTGATCCAGTTCTTATACGTGTCACCAGTCCCTCCCTTCCCACTACTGCCTGGCAGCCAAGGTGTGGTGGTGCCTTTGAAGAAATACAATTGTTTCCAGTTTGGGGCTTGTAGTGAGTACATGTGCTATAGACATTTGTGTGGAGACTTCTTGGTGAACCTGTGTTTTGGTTTTCAGGGACGAGTGCCTAGGAGTGTGGTTGTTAGTTGTTGTATAGTGAGTTGTAATTAAAAAACTATCTGCTAGACACCACTGCAGCATGGCTGGACCTTTCTAGATATTCCCATGAGTAGTCCAGTTTCTCTACATCTTCTCTAACATTTGGTGTTGTCAACTAATCTTATTTTTAAATACATTCTGATACTGTTCTGATGATAATTTGCATTCTCTGATAATGATGTTGGGCATCTTGGGTACTGTGTCATGAGACTCTCCATCTTAGTTAAGCCTCTGTTTTTAGTGAAGGGTGACACTGCTATATCAGGGGAAGGGTGTGCACAGTCCTGGGGTTTCTAGGTTGGGGTAGAACCTAACATCTCCTCCACTCAACCTCTGTTAGCGCCTGGGTGGGGTGGACAAGCTGTGCATTCCTGCCCTGTGAGGCTGGGGATTTCGCTTTTCATAGATCATCTGGCTGCAGGTAGCAGTGCCTCCTTGTTCCCTGTGTGTTCTTCCTTGACAGCACCCAGGGGCCTCCTTATCATTCAGCAGGAGTCTCCACTGACACTACAGGTCGGGAATGGCCACAGCAGGGATGATACTCTGGCTTCCTGTTTAGCCTTTCCCGATAGACCTGATGGTGATGCTGGGCCCTCCTTGGCAGCCTGGCCCTGTGGAAGCCGAGGCTCTTTACCTCCTACAAGGTCTGGGTGAAACAGTAGGTCTTTTTCTGGGGTGAGAATGGAGTCGGTATTTCCTAACACTTTTTTACATTGCTTAGGCTTTTCATTTTTTGATCATGTGGCCAGAAAGAGCAGGTTTTTGTTGGAGCTTTTAAAATATTTGTGCTCCTTGGAGTTTCTGGGTCCCTGGCTCTTGAAGCCCCCTTCTGAGGCATATTAAAAAAAACAAAAAGACTCCACTCTTATTCTCTCGATGTTGGCATCTATGATCTATATGGCTCTTTTTCTGCAACTTTTGGAATCTTACGTTTGTTTTACCTAAAATGTCCACAATATATACTCTAAATATTTAGCAACAAGATTAGGGAAAAGGAAGTCAGGATTGTGTTGCTTCCTGCCTTGCGACTCTCTGATGACTTTTGATGTATCCTCAGCAGGGTTCTGCTCATCAGTCATTATACCATCAGAATAATAAAAAAAAAATAGATTTTATTGATTTCAGAGAGAAAGATATAAACATCAATAATGGGAGAGAATCATGGATCAGCTGCCTCCTGCATGCCCACACAGGGGATTAAGCCTGCAATCCAGGCATGTACCCTGACCAGGAATCCAACCATAACCTCCTGGTTCATAGGTCGATGCTCAACCACTGAGCCATGCTGACTGGGCTGAATAATTTTTAAATGTTTCCTGAAATTTCATTTATTTTAAGAACATCCATAAAATTGAAATTTTAATTAAATATAATTTCATATTAATTATGGGAGAAATCACTTTTTTGTATATTGTCTTACATCCAAAATATGTTTCTTTTACTCTTATTTGATTTTATTTTTTTAACATCTAATAGTTTTCATATTGTAATACTTTTTATTGTCAAATTTATGCCTAAGAAATTTATTTCATTGAGCTGTTGCTGTGAATTATTTTTCTTTCATTTGTGTCTAACATAGAAAGAAACTATTGTGTATCCCTGTCTTGTACCTTATTAAGTACTATTATTCATTTCACTAGAAATTCATGCACTGGGCAGGGATGTCCCTCAGCCCAGCCTGAACCTTTTCCAATCTGGAACCCTGTGGGGGATGTCCAACTGCCGGTTTAAGCCCACAGAGATTGGGCCTAAACCAGCAGTTGGACATGCCTCTCACAATCTGGGACTGCTGGCTTCCAACTGCTTGCCTGCTTGTCTGTCTGCCTGCCTGCCTGATTTCCCCTAACTACTTCTGCCTGCCAGGCTGATCATCCGCTAACCATTCCCCTGCCAGCCTAATTGATGCCTAACTGCTCCCTGCCAGCCCAATTGCCCCTAATAGCACTCCCCAGCCAGCACGGTTGGCCCTAACTACCCTCCCCTGCTGGCCTGGTCACCCCCAACTGCCCTCCCCTGCCAGATTGGTCACCTCTAACTGTCCTCCCCTGCTGGCCTGGTCTCCCCTAACTACCTTCCCCTGCTGGCCTGATCACTCACAACTGCTATCCCCTACTTGCCATCTTGTGACCACACGGAGGTGGCTATCTTGTATGAGGGTGTGATGGTCAATGTGCATATCCCCTCTTTATTATATAGGATTAATTTTTTTAACTAAAATCTGGTTAAAGTGCTGTTAATGGTGCTCATCACCTTCAATTTTACTTTTTATGAATTATTCAACATGCTTACTTATAAGTGCATTATCCTAATATGTAAAAAGCCAGGGGCTGTCATGATCAAAACAACTGGATGGATGACAG
>PVJN01007743.1:18382-68343 GCA_004026805.1 Lasiurus borealis
GGCAACCTCACAGGCAATGGGGGGGGGAAGTTTGGGACAACTAGGCCAGAGGGGGACCGGTTGGGGGCAGCCAGTCCAGCAGTGGGGGTAGTTGGGGGTGATCAGGCAGTTGGGGGAAGCAGTGGGGAGCAACTAGGCCAGCAGGGGAGGACAGTGAAGGGCAACCAGGCTGGCAGGATGGGCAGTTAGGAGTGACCAGGCTGGCAGGCAGAAGGAGTTAAGGGTGATCAGGCTAGTGGGGACTGGGGGTAGGCAGTTAAGGGTGATCAGCATACAGGCAGGTGACCAGTTAGGAGCCAGTGGTCCTAGATTGTGAGAGAGATGTCTGACTGCTGGTTTACATCCATTCCGGGGGATTGGGTCTAAAGTGGCAGTTGGAACTCCCCTGAGGGTTCCAGGATTGGAGAGGGTGCAGAGGGTATCCCCTGTGCACAAATTTTGTGCACTGGGCCTCTAGTATAATCATAAAAACACAAGATATTTTTTTTTCCATGGGAGAAATTAATAAACAGAAAAGCAAAATGCAGTAAGGGCAATTCCAGCTCAAATATCAACCCAGGCTTCTGTTAATTTGTACTATTGGTTAAGCACTGATGGAAAACATAAGAAACTGGAAGACTAACAATTAGAACTAGATAATTAGTTTATCCTGACTGAGATATTGAATCCTGCCAAGAACACAGGCAGTAGGGGAGGAGGATAATTTCTTAAGAGGTGCAAGAACCTGTGGACTAAGCAGTCCTCATTTGGAAGCCATAAAGCTCCATAATTCTAAACCAGGATTAATGAATTTGCTCTCAGTACTTCAGGGAGAATCACTTCAGAGTGGTTTTTCCTTTGGGCCACGGTGGGCAAAGTTTAGTGAAGTGAAAAGTCCCGTTCAGGTTACATGCTCACCATCAGCCAGAAAAGGCTGGACTTTGCTGGTTGAGTCCTGCCAAGAATACATGCAATAGGGGAGGAGGATATTTTCTTAAAAGGTGTATGAACCTGTGAACGAAAGGGGACATGCTAATTTGACAAGCTCAGGGGAAGCTTGCATGGCAGTCTTGCAAACTCAGAGACCCAAAGTCACCACAAAGGATAGTCTGAAATTAAACTTGAACCAAAAGCAGTCACTTCTAAGCCGGTATCTTCCCTGACAAGGTCAGCCTTTACCTTAACTGAGCCTATCTGTTTTTTGCATGTATAATAACATATCTTTGAAATGTCTGGGTATCTTGTAACTTCCCTTTTTCCAGACCCCTCAGGGCACAACCTAATATGTCTGATCCCAAGACAGACGCCCCAAATTCCTTCATTGTTACTGCTATCATGTTAATTGTCGACAGTTAATTATCTTGCACCCACCTAAGTATGTGTCTATAATATTGCTTTTTATCCAATCCCAAAATTTACCCCACTTTGCTTTCTCCCATCTCCCTAATCTATCACCAGTAGATTTCATGTCCCCTCCTTTGATTGCAATGGATAAAGATAGATGAAAAGTTGCCATTCTCTGGAGCATTATCCCAATACGTTGAGATTTTGCTTCCCTGAAATTGTCAACAGTTTGGCTCAAATAAACTCACAAAAATTCTTTACAGGTTTGAATGTTTTTACGTTAACAAACCCAAAGAACACGGTAGTCAGTCTTCAAAAGTTAAAAACACAGAGACAGGGTCCTCCAGGGATGGGCCTGTGCTGAGATACCACTGCACTGTGGGCCCCTGCCTAGCGTCTCTGCTCCCAGGGCAGGAGGGTCTAGGCTGCTCTCCTCTCCACTGAGTGCATCCAGGGACTCCTCTTTCTGCAGGTCCCACCAACTCCACTTCTATTTGTCCTTCCCATCAGTCTTGCCTGCTGACGGTCAGACTCCCTGTTTCTGATGCACATGATGAGACAGCAATGAATCAAGCAGAGCGAGATAGGGAGATACATTATAATTATCTGGAAAGCAATGCATGACCCGAGGAAAGGCAAGCCAAGAAAAGGTCTTACCACGGACAATTCCGCTTTCATTGGACTCCTGGTTCAATTTTCTGGAACAGTGGAGGGAAACACTAGTGTAGGAATCATCCCCAACCCATCCCCTGGCAGGGCCTTGTCCCGTGAGATGAGTGCCATCCATGCCAAGTAGTCAGGGAGACTAAAAAGATCCCTTTCTCCGACAGGAGGCTGGTAGGAACCCTGCATGGGGTCTTCACTCGATGCTGGCCTGCAGGTACCTGTCCTCGGCTGGTCTCAATGGCTGAAGGACAATCGTTCATCCCTCTCAGGCTCAGGCTCTCTGAGGGCGCTGCTTTCTCATCCTAGGCCCCAGAGCAGGGACAGCTCTCCTCATGGAAAAGGGTGAGTGGGAGAAGACAAACCTCAAAGGACACATATTCCACGCTTCTGTTTGCAGCAATCTGCTAACTCTTGTTGGTCAGAGCGCATCAGAAGCTGAGCCTGACCCCAAAGAGCAGATGTGCAGGGCGTGGCTTTTTGAGTGGACCAACAAACAAGCAAAGACTGAAAAACTATAGAAAGCAGAGAAAGGGGGGAAAGAGAAGGGAGAAATCTGGAATTATATGTTAAATGTCAACTATTATTGTTTGGAGTGACAATATAATGCACAAGTAGGATTTTTTTCCTATAGTATTTTCAGTATTTTTCACAATGACTACTAATGCTTTCATAATCAGAAATAACACACACACACACACACACACACACACACACACACACACGAAAGCAAATGTTGTCTAAGTTATCTTTTTCTTCTCAGCCAATGGAAGCAAGAACAGCACAGCAAGGATGAGAGGAAGGGAGAGCATTAAAAAAAAATCTCTAATTTTTAAAGGGAAAGTGAATGTTACAAAAACATGCACCATCCACCTCTTCTATGCTATTTAAATTCTATACTCCAAGCAGAGACTAAAGTCACATTTCATAAGGCACTGATTTTGCTCTATAGACAAGAGGCAGAAAGCTTTTGAAGATTTAATGAACATTCTCAGCTCTGGTAAGAGGGTGATGATATATTCTTTTCTCAGTTTTTTTTGCCTGCAATACTAAGTACCTGAATGTAATAATCTCTTAGAAGCTCAATGATTTAACATTTGAAAATGCATGCTCAGAAGTGCAGGTTTTAATTCTTTACTCTGTATTATATTGAATTTTATTTTTTAATCCTCACTCAAGGACATGTTCATTGATTTTTAGAGAGAGGGGAGTGGGAAAAGAGAGAGAAAAAAATCGATGTGAGAGAGAAACATCAATTGATTGCTTCCCATATGAGCCTAACTGGGGATTAAGACTTCAACCTAGGCATGTACCCTGACCAGAAATCGAACCTGTGACCTCAGTGTACAGGACAATCTCCCACAAATTGAGCCACACTGGCCAGAGCTAGATTGATCTTTCTATAGTAGCTTGCTGAGGAGCATGTCTGGGAAGCTCATTATTGTTTCCCAGTTGTACAATTATCAATGTGTATTATAAAAGTTCACAAATATAGTGAAAGTAAAATAATCACCTACAATTCCACCTGTATTTACTTTTCACAGTTATTTCCAGCATTTTTTCAGGGCATGCATATTGTAACTGATTTTTCAAAACAGAGACCTATTTTAATTTTACCTTTTGTGACAGATCCTATGCAATTACAGTCTTCTCAGCAGCTATCTTCCATGGCTAGGAGAGATTTAATAATTTAACATTTTGTTTATAAGGTGTATTTTCTGTAACCTATTTTTTGACCAGTATGTTCTTTCAGGATAGGTTAGGAATCATGGGTTTTGAGATTTGACAGCTTGAGGATAACGTCCTGTCATGGGTCTATTTACAGAGCCTGTGACCCTAGGCAAGGCCTTGACTTCCTTCAGCTTTGTTTTCCTTTTTCCTGGTCTATGGCATGGGAATGAAGCCTAAGGTGCATACAGAATGTCTATAAGGAAGTGAGGCCACATGTGTATAGGGTTTCCTGTGAAGATTCAATAGAGTCATGGCTTGCAGCAGGGAGACATTTCAGGTCATAAGTCATATGCTTACCCTCCATCCTGAATACCTTAACTTTCATGTCACAGTGGCCTCTTCTGCTTCAGAATGATGGGCATACCTCACTCAATGTGGAACCAGAAAACAAAGGCTGCAAATACTTGAAAATTAAAGTTCCAATATTCCTGGTCTGAGTAGCAGAAAGACAGATTAGTAGACATACTTGTAGACTTATTGTTCCTGCCTCCAAACTGGGTAAAAGCTAACCTGGGCTCATAACACAGCGCTCTCCAGTGGGAGAGCTCCATGCCCAGGAGATGTCCTAGGATCCCAATTTATCACCAATACATGTGGAACATCCTTGTAGCAGCATTTTGTGTAACTTTTATTGATTCTGTAAGACAATCACTGATTTAGTAAATTTACCTTGCAATTAGAGGACAGCCTTTTCTGTTTCAAAAAATATAAATAAATAGCTAGCTTTTGGTTTTATAATTCTAAAAATATCACTTACATGTTTATTGCAGAAACATTTAAAAACTCTGAAAAAGCAAATATGTTTTCAACAAGATTAATTCTGCACAATTATTTTTAAGGCAAATGACTATTCCATAGTATGGCATTATATTATGTAGGCAGCCCTTTATTAATAGGCTGTTAAGTTGGCTAAAGTATTTTGCTATTTGCTAAATTTGATGAGTTTGTTGAGTATATATTTTTGTGAATTTGCCCAAATATGTCCTTTATATAATAATCTTATTCATTTAATATATCACAATCTGATATTTTTAGTGTCTTCTAGATAATAATCATAATATTTAAAAACCATGATGTTTTTGGCCATTCCATTGAATTACCTTTTTCCTTTGTAGCATTGCCTAGAGTTTCTAGAAAAACACAACACATTGCTATGACCCTGGGTTTCCTCTTTTTCTCCGACTCCAATGGCAGGGCTTCAAGATATGGGCAATGTTTTCCATTGACTTCAGACTCCTACTTAATCATCATAGAAAATAATAGCTTTCTATTCTGAATTTACATAAACTTTAACAAATTAGAAGTGAATAAAAAATGAGCCCCAAAGGACCAATGCCAAGGCACATTATAATGAAATTGTCAAACTCCATTGACAAAATAAGAATCTTAAAAGGGGCCAGAAAGTCACCTATGAGTGATCTCTGATCACCTTAGCAACTGATTTTTCAGAAGGGAATGGAATGAAATATACAAAGTCATGCAAAGGAAGGGGTCTGAATCCTAGAATATTGTACCCAGCAAGACTATCAATCAAAATTGAGGGGGAAATCAGGAACTTCATAGACAAAAAAGGACTAAGGGAGTTTGTCACCATCAAATCAGCAATGCAAGAGATGCTAAAGGGCCTGCTATAAAAAGAAGAAATAGGAAGTGAAGAAAGAACAAAGGCATCTACCTAATAAAAGAGTAACATGCCAATTGACCATACCTTCGTGACAGCCAATCAGGAGTGAGTATGCAAATTAACGCAACAAATATGGTGGGTTAATTTGCATACAAAGGTGCCAAGAGGCAGAGGGCAGAGTGGGAAACTTGTGTTGTCATCATGACAATGATGCAGGCATTCTGCACCACCCCAGCCATTCCAGGCCTCTGGGCTGCATGGGAAGGTGGAAAGGTGGCTCCAGGCCATAGTGGAAAGGCAGCTCTGGCCAGAGCAAAGGCATTGCCAGCAGCCAGGGTAATGAAGGCCCTTTATTGCAGGAATCTTTGTGCATTGGGCCTCTAGTAAAAAATAAAAATTGCAACAAACAAGTACCTATCAATAATAACCTTAAATATAAATGGATTAAATGACAAAACTAAAAGACATAGAGTAGCTGTATGGATAAGAAAACATGATCCATATATCTTCTGTCTACAAGAAACCCACATATGAATAAAAGACTCACACAGATTGCTAGTGAAAGGTATTTCAGGCAAATGGAAATGAAAAAAAAGAAGCTGGGGTAGCAATACTTATATCTGACAAATTAGATCTCAAGGTGAAGGACATAACAAGAGATAAGGAAGGCCACTTCATAATACTAAAGGGAGCAATACAACAAGAAGATATAACTCTGGTCAACATATACACACCCAATAGAGGAGCACCCAAATACATAAAAAATCTTCTGGAGGATATCATAGGAGAGATTAACAGCAATATGGTCATGGTAGAGGACTTTAATATCCCACTAACACCATGAAATAAATCCTTTAAACAAAAATCTGCAAAGAAATATCAATCCTAAGTGATATACTAGATCAGATGGAATTAATGGACATCTTCAGAACATTTCAGCCCAAAGCCAGAGAATATACATTCTTCTCAAGTACACATGGGTCATTTTAAAAGATAGACTATATTTTGGGACACAGGCAAACTCTCTTCAAATTCAAGAAGATAGAAATCATATCAAGCATCTTCTCAGATCACAATGGCTTAAACTAGAAATCAACTAAAATAAAAACAATCCAAAAAAAATCAATTATCTGCAGTCTCAAAAACATGCTATTAAACAATGGGTTATCAGAGAGATCAGAGAAGAAATAATAAGCATCATGGAAACAAATGGCATTAAAAACACAATAATCCAAAATCTATTGGACACAGTGAAAGCAGTCTTGAGAGGGGAGTTCATAGCTCTACAGGCCTACCTCAAAAAAACAAGAAACAATGGTAATAAATTATTTAATCCTACAACTCAAAGAGTTAGAAAGAGAGCAACAAGAAAAGCTCAGCATAAACAGAAGGAAGGAAATAATAAAGGTCAGAGTGAAGATAAATGACATGGAACAAAACAAAACAAAAATCTACAAAACCAAGAGCTGGTTCTTTAAAAGAATAAACAAGACTGATGAACCTCTAGCCAGGCTCAACAACAAGTAAAGAGAGAGGACCCAAATAAACAAAACCAAAAATGAAAGAGGTGAAGTAACACTGATGCCACAGAAATACAAATGACTGAAAAAATACTATGAACAACTGTAGTCCAATTAAATGGACAACTTAGATGAAATGGACATATTTTTATGAAAAAAGAATCTCCCAAAATTCAACCAAGAAGAATAAAAACTTTCCATAGGCCAAACAAAGAAATTGAAACAGCCATTAAATCTTCCAGCAATGGTCCAACGGCTTTATAGGGGAGTTCTACCAAGCATTCAAAGAAGAACTAGAACCTATCCTCCTCAGACTATTCCAAAAAAAAAAAGGCCACAATTTCAAGTTCTTTCTATGAAGCCAGCATTATCCTAATCCCCAAACCATATAAAAACACCACAAGAAAAAGAGAACTGCAAGCCAATGTTCTTAATAAACATAGATGCTAAAATCTTCAACAAAAATCTAGTAAATAAGATTCAGTGATACATTAGAAAGATCATACACCATGACTAAGGGGATTTATTCCGGAGATGCAAGGATGGTACAATATCCACAAATCAATAAATGTGATGTATCACATAAACAAACTGAGAGACAAAAATCACATAATCATATCAATTGATGCAGAAAAAGGATTTGACTTAATCTAACACTCTTTCTTGAAAAACCCTCAGCAAAGTAGAATAGAGGGAACATATCTCAACATGATAAAGGCCATATATGACAAACCTTCAGCCAGCATCATACTCAATGGGCTAAAACTTAACTCATTTTCCCTAAGAACAGGAACAAGATAACTTCATTACTCCTGTTTGACATAGTACTAGAAGTACTAGACATAGCGATCAGACAAGAAGAAGAAATAAAAGGTATCCAAAATGGAAAAGAAGAAGTAAAACTCCTTATTTGCAGATGACATGATACTATACATAGAAAACCCCAAAGACTCCATAAAAAAACTACTAGACATAATAAATGAATTTAGCAATGTAGCAGGATACAAAATTAACCCCCAGAAATCTATGACCTTTTTGTACACCAATAATGAACTTAGGGAAAGAAAAATGAAAAAAAATCCCATTTATAATTGCACCAAAAAAAAAAGATATTCCATTTACAGTTGCACCAAAAAAATTAAGATACCTAGGAATAAATTTAAGTAAGGACGTAAAAGACCTATACACAAGAAACTACAGGACACTGAAAAAAGAGATAGAGAAAGGTATAAACAAATGGAAGAACATACCATGTTCATAGATTGGTACAATCAACAGCATCAAAATGTCAATACTACCTAAAGCAATCTATAGATTCAATGCAATACATATTAAAATACCAATGGCATATTTCAAAGTTCTAGAACAAACTCTCCAAAATTTCATGTGGAACAAAAAAGAGATTCTGAATAGCCTGAGAATGAAGAACAAAGTTGTAGGGATCTTAATATCAGACATCAAGCTATGTTACCAAGCCATGGTTCTCAAAACTGCCTGGTACTGGCACAAGAACAGACATATAGACCAATGGAACAGTATAGAGAACCTAGAAATTTGACCCAAGCCATTATACTCAATTATTATTTGACAACAGAGGCAAGAGCATGCAATGGAGTCAAACAGTCTCTTTAATAAACGGTACTGGGAAATTTGGTCTGATACATCCAAAAAAAAATGGAACTAGATCACCAACTTACACCATACATATACACAAAAACAACAATGACAACAAAAACAAAACAAAATACACCTCAAAATGGTAAAGACTTGAATATAAGATGGGAAACCATAAAAATCTTGCAAGACTCCATAGGCAGCAAAATTGCAGACATATGTGATAGCAATAACTAACAATACAGCTCTTAGGGCAACAGAGACTAAGGAGAAAATAAACAAACGGCACTACATCAAAATAAAAAGCTTCTGCAAAAGAAACCATCAACAAAACAACAAGAAAGCCCACTACATGGGAGCACATATTTGTCAATATTATCTTCAATAAAGTTTAATCTCCAACATTTACAGGGAACTCATGCAACTTAACAAAAAAAAAGATAAGCAATTCAATCAAAAAGTGGGCAAAGGATCTAAATAGACACTTTTCAAAAGAAAACAAAAGGAGGGCCAAGAGACATATGAAAACATGCTCAAATACACCAATCATCCAAGAGATGCAAATCAAAACAACAATAAGGTACCACCTCACACCTGTCAGAATGGCTATTATTAACAAGTCAACAAAGGACAAGGGCTGGAGAGGATGCAGAAAAAAAGGAATCCTCCTTCACTGTTGGTGAGAATGCAGCCTGGTATAGCCATTGTGGAAATCAGTATGGTGTTTCCTCAAAAAAATTAAAAATGGAACTGCCATTTGACCCAGTAATACCACTTCTAGGAATACGTATATCCTAAGAAAACAGAAACACCAATCAGAAAAGATATATGCACCCTGCCCAATGCAGGACATCTGTCTGCTCGGTTCATTGGTTTATCTACATTTTCTAGAATAGGACTTGACCTTAAGAGGCTGCCCAATCATAGTTCAGGTGAATCAATCAATACCTTTTATTGCCTGATCCTTGGACATGGAATATCCTCTCAGTAACAACCAAGCCTAACCCATTTTCAGAACTTAGAGACTTTTCATAATCTCCAAGAAGCCTTTCTGATGGCTATTGGCCACCCTGACTACCACACTTTCTGAAGCTAAATTACAAATGAAAAAAAAAATTAGAAATGATCAGATTTATTCAGAAAATTGAGGAAATTTTGTTGTCTCCATGCCAACCTCCACAAGTATTAGAGGAAGAGTGACCCCCAAAGCTCCTTGTTACAGACCACCTGTGCTATAGCTGTTCTGTCTAAACTTGATGAGCACCCTCCCAGGCTCTGCCAGGCTGGGGTTAACACTCACAAATTCTCTGAAGAACTGAGACAGACAAAGATGCAGGAGAAGAGATGGAATACTAGTAGGTCTGAGTGTATCTGTGTCTGCTGCTGCATAACCAACCACTCTGGCACTTATTGGCTTAACACAATGTGTTTAATCTTCATTACAGAGCTCTAAGTGAGCATTGCTGCTGGTATGGGCTAGGCTCCCTTTACGTTTGCTGGGTTCACTTGGGTTCCTTCACCAGCTGGTGGACAGGCAGAAGATGGCTGGTCCAGAATGGGCTCACCCTCATTTCTGGTGGTTAAGTGACTGTTAAGCAAGCTTGGGGATGGTTGGTCACATCCTCCTTCTCAGCATGCTCACCTGACTACTTGTGCGGAGGGCCAGGTTTTCTACAGTGTGCATAGAAATACATGCAGTTTGTTGGGGGCAGGTGGGACTTATAATTGTGTAATTTATCATATAAACTGCCTTAAGAGTTAGCAGTTAAATATTTTAATTCTCAGAGAAAAGTTGGGGACAAAACAGTAATTGCAAGATCAGTGTATTTGCGTTTATGACAACATCTGAGCTGAAATGTTCAATATGGAACTAAAGAACTTTAGAGGGCACTGTCCTGCTCTGCTTAGGAAGAGTTGGGCAGGCACTGGGGTACGTGCACATGAGCCTGCCGCTCCCTGCCACAGTCAGCCCAGGGGCTGCCTGTTCTCTACACTTGAGGTTGGGTTTGTTCTGTCAATGAAGCAAAAGGAAATGATGAAATGAACATAAGAGAAGGAGCGAAGGATTGTTCACGTACTCAAGGATGTTTCACGTACTCAAGAAGTTTAGGGCAGATTACCTGGGAGAGAGAGGAAGTAGGGTTGAAACCAGTATAATCAGAGCTCTTTGGCTTGGGTGCTGCTTGGTCTTGCTATGTGAATATGTTGATGAAGTCATGCTTATTCTACAGGATACAACCCAGCATCCAAGACTGTTAAGTGGAGCCAGATGGTAGGTGGAAGGGTAGGACAGGTTGAGGAAACTATTTTGTCTCTCTTTTTCACACCTTAATATTTTCCCAAATTTGTTTATATCAGCCAGGTCATAATTTAATTTTCTTCAAAATTAACATTTTCACTTTGTTTTCTTTAGTCACTATTTTAGAGATAGCCTGGTTAAAACCTTCCCATTCATGAAATTGCTAGTCAAAATATTTTAAGAAGAAAGCTGAAACATTCACTGTTTTCCCCATTAAAACTAACACAGGCAGATGGAGAAGAGTGCAATGTGTACTCTTGCCTTAGTCCTACTTGTTATCTATCTCTACCTTCATCTTCCTGTCAGGCTGCAGATCAGCTACCCACAAGGGCAATGGTCCAGGTCCAAAGGCACTCTTAGTTGCATTTCACAGAAATGGGGTTGAGTTTGGCAGATCTTGCTCACACACACACGGATAAAAGAATGGTATCATGACCAGAGTTGATTATTTGGGAATACCAGTGTTTCTCCCCAGGTACCATAGAAGGTCAAGAATAAGACCTCAAAATTTTCTTGTGCAGAAACATTGTGAAACTGGTCTGTTGTGAACACTTACCTACTCACTGGAAACTTGGAGGAAACATATCAGAAACTGTAATTTGTTTTTCTAGTTGATCTTCCCTTTATCAGGTGTGTTTTTTTTCTTAAACATGTTTTTATTGATTTCAGAGAGGAAAGGGAGAAAGAAATAGAAACATCAGTAGTGAGAGAGACTCATCAATCGGCTGCCTCCTGCACAGCCCCTAATAAAGATCGAGCTTGCAACCTGGGCATGTGTCCTGATCAGTATCAAACCTGGACCCTTCAGTCCACAGGTCAATGCTCTATCCACTGAGCCAAACCAGCTAGTGTCCTCCATCTGGTTTTGAGTCCCCTGCCTGAATAATCCATTGGACCCTTTCCATTAACTCAGTCATGCATTAATTTCTATAAAGATGCATTGAGTCCTTACCACGTGCTAGGCTTTCTCCAGGTGGTATTGTAGGGGCAGGCACACCTCTGGCCCTCATGAAGGTCATCTTGCAGGGATGTGGATCATAAAAGTCTACTACAGCAAAACAGGTCTTCTGATGAGGCCAGGGCAGAGGTTTTGGGAGCAGAGAGGAGGGTCACCCATCTGACTCAGCCTAAATTAATATGCTTGTTTAGGATCTCTTACCCTTATCTTTAGCAACTATCATTTAGAAATGGCTGGGATTGAGAAGGGTAGATGACTATTGGAAGAGAGACACTCCTCCAGCCAGAATTGAGTGAATTGTTAAGCTGGTATGGAGCTCCTTAGACAACACTGTCAGAGCCCAGAGTCTTAAAACTAAGTATTTTGCAGGGAGCTGAAAAGCTCCCATATTTCCTGCTTTCACCCATGTATTCTGATCCCCTCCCCCAAAAGTGCCATTGCCCATTCTATCTCTCATTATCTAAGGAGATCCAGCATTATGTCAGCCATTCTGTTCAATAGTTTCATGCTATTGTTTAATCTTCCTGACAGTGTTCTGAAGAAGTTATAAGTTTACCTGCTTTATAGATAAAGAAACAGAGACAGAGAGCAATTTTTTAACTTATGGAAGGTCACACTGCTTCCAAATGACTTTGATTTGTGTGTGGGATGGGGGACCATGGAAGTCTGATAGGTCCAAGAATAGGCTGAAACCTGAGGGAGAGCAGGAACCAGCGAGAAAGACTATAGTCCCAAATACACTGGAAAAACTCAGTGACCACTAGGCTAGGATGGTTTGATGTGAGCAAGGGCTCTGGCCTTGCAGGTATGGGCCAAATAGCAGGGTCCCTAGAGGGCCTGGTAATAGACAGAAGGGTGCAGTACACCCTACACTACATCTGCCTCTTAGGGGCAAATCAACCCAGACTTCCTCATGTGAATTGAAGGGTGGGAGGGACAACAAACAGGATCTGGATGAGCATTCCCACAGGGATCCAGATGCAACTGTATCTGCTCACAGACTTGGTCATCTAAGTATCTGGTCTGAAGAACACCTGCCTGTGTATTGTATCCACTGAAGACACAGTTCTGTCCCACCTGCGAGTGGTAAGGGGTCTCAGAAAAAAAAAGACCTTCATAGAATTTATTATAACCAGTTGGGTCTGAAACTCAGCATGAACCCTCATCCTGGCCTTGAGACACATTGCACTCTAAGTGCCAGCTCTGAGCAGTGAGCACTGAGCACGCCCCTAGTTGGCACTGTCCCACTGGTTGAATTTCCTGCTAAATGTATCCACTTTCTCAGGATTCTCTCTTCGGGACTCAGAGGGAGAAGAGAATTCTACCCTTCTTCCATGCCAGAGCCCTTCCTTTGGGCCCCCGGGGCTTCCTCACTGGGACCTAGAAGTCATAGAGATTCCTTTGTGCAACTGGATATTAAACTCAGACCCATTTCCCAATCCTGCCTTAAGTCTTTAACCTAAATCTTAGCAAAAACTCTGCCTCTCAGCTATGGACCAGGGCTGGTAAAAGACACCAGGGCATTAGGTCTGCACCTCACAAAGTGGCAAGCAGACATGAACAGCAATGAGAAGATCCATTATTTTCACTGTCATATCAGAGCACACTCCTGCCTTTATTCCTCCATCTATTCTGTTTGTCCACCAGGACACCAGGGAAGGATCCTAAAACTGCCCTCCCCCCACCTCCCACCCCACTCAAGGGAACTTCTGGGACTCTCTATTATGCAAATAATATAGTAGTCTTAAGCAAAGAATGCACACCAAGATTCCTTGTAATGTAAGCCTCTTTATTATTAATCAGCTAATACTGTTTTTAAATTCAAAACTATTTTTCTAGCTCAGCTCCTCTCCAATCTCTTTATTTTCCTATGCTGCAGTGACCATCAATACTTGAATGTCCCTAACTATGTCCTTCAGGGGTCCACCCCTTTGTCATTGTTCTGTTGCTCTCCCAGCTGGGAAAGTCCTCCATGTTGCCATTCCTCAGTACTGCCCTTCTTTCAGAGACCAGTTCTCAGTAGAAACACCTTCATGCTCCTGGAGAGTGAACATAGTATTTTCATGCCCACAAGCTCCATAGTCAGCCTTCTCAGGCTGCCTTTTACTACTCCAGACCAGAACTTCATGAAGGAAGCAACAGCACTTACCTGTATCATGCAATGCAAACCAGTGCCAGCCTGACCAGAATGACTCAGTTCATGTCTTAGGGTTGTAACAGTCACCTACTTGCCAGGCCCACCCAACAACTTCCATCCCGAAGCTGAGGTGGTGGCGAGATAGATAATAGACTTTGGGTTCTGGCAGACTTGGTGCAATCCTGAGGCAATCACTTACTGGTTTCATGCTACTTACTGCTTAGAACGCTTCATTTTCTCCTGTGAAAAGCTGGATTTAAAGCAGATGCTGAGAAATAAATATCTGAGTACTTGATTCCTTGTATCCCACTCCCTCGGGGAGAATGTGAATGTAGTGGGTGCCAGACACTCTTGGTTACCAGTAGGAGCTCTGGTTCCATGTGCCACGTGGCTCCTCCTCTCACACGTGGTTGCTCTCATGCGGACTAGACAGAGTGACTGTTCTTAGTCCAAGATCCACACTTGCAGGCACGCTTCAGAAGTTTGCTGCACACACATCCTTTTTCTAAAGCTCCTTCCTGGCTCCCATTGGCTAAAGTAAGACAGGGGAAGAAGGCAATCATGGGTCCCATCTTACTTACTGAATGCAGAAGACAACACCGCAAATTTGCTGCTCCCCCTTCCCCCCCCCTGCCCCCGCCACACACACACACACACACACACACACACACACACACACACACACACACAAAGGATATTCTGCACTCTGGTTCTGTTTAGAATCTTTTTTATTTTTCCCAAGAATTCCTATCCTGTTGGACCAGGCTGTTTGAGTAACTCTGTGTTCCTTGGTGTGCCAATTTCAAAGTTTCCCTCTGTAGTGAGGTGGTAAGCATACATACGTTTGGGGGAAATCACCTCTTTATAAATCAATTATTTAAACATAACTTTATGACCTGGATTAGTCCTAGAGTAGAACACAGACACAAAAATGCTGATGTTGGTGTCAGGTTTTGCCTCTTACCAACTGTAACACATTGAGAAATTATTTTAGCATCTCAAATCTTTAATTGTAAAATAGAGATGATCATATCTACTCCCTTGGGCTGTTATGAGCATCCAATAAAATAATATGTGTAGAGAACCTATGATAGTAATTAGCATGATACACATTGACACTTTTCTTTCTTGAAAGATAAACCAACAATGTGTGCTTTTCCTATTTGGCTACAAGTCAGCTTCTTATGAGAGAGGCCTAGAAACTCAGAACCAAAGGCTAATGCTAATTTTATGATCTCAACACTTTCTATAACCAAAAGGAAGATCAATCTCAAGACCTAATTTCAAGCCTTGTGTGGAAGTGAATTTTTTATAACTCCATGATGCTCCTAAGTCCTCCCTAGCCCACTCAGTGCCTGCCTGTTTAACAAGCTCAGTCCTGGAAATATCTGTTCCACGATGCTCAGGTCACAGCAGCTGTTTTCTCCCTATGGAAAGTTGTGTACATACTGACTGAAAAGGAAGGAGCTTCTGGGATTATTTTGGTTAAAATGGAACCATTGTCATGACTGACCTAGCTATCAGAGGGCTCCACAAACTGCTCTTTGGGGTCATAGAGCCCAGTGATCTCCCAATTTCTCTTTATCAGACCTCTCTCAACATTGCTCCTATAGCAAGGGGCCTCCTCTTTGTCTGGTAGTTGGGCTTGAAGCAAAATTAAAGAAACCATTCACGTCAAGGAGACTACCTCCAGGTGTGTGTGTGTGTGTGTGTGTGTGTGTGTGTGTGTGTGTGTGTATGTGTGTGTGTGTATTAGGTGTCCATAGTTTTTTCAACAATGCTCTTGGGAATTAAGAATGATGGTAGTGAAGTCAGAAGATTTTTCATGAGACCAGAGAACTGAACTAAAGTCCTTCCAGGTCAACATTGTGACCCAACACAGACAGAGAGGATGGGGAGCAAGTTGGGGCAATTCTCCTCTTAAGACAACCATATGGTGCAGCTATTGAAGTTATTGGTTTCAGGGTGAATTCTTTGTAGATGTGAGTCTGAAATCTGCACAGAAGTGTGATAATGGCACACATCATGGGTGCCTCCATACCTCAGTTGCTTCCCCTGTGCAATGGCATAATAATATAACCAAATTTATGTTATAGAGATTAAATAAAGCTTATGGTTGGTGTGGCTTTGTGGTTGAGCATCTTCCTAGGAACCAGAAGGTCATGGTTCCATTCCTGGTCAGGGTACATGCCTGGTTACAAGCTCGATCCCCAATAGGGAGCATGTAGAAGGCAGTCAATCAATGATTCTCTCTATCATGATGTTTCTATCTCTCTCTCCCTCTTCTTTCCTCTTTAAAAATCAATAAAAAAATATATTTTTAAAAGATTAAATAAAACAATGCATGTAAAATGTGAATGAAGTGTTTGACACTGCTCAATAAAAACTATAAAATCTACTTAAAAGTGAGAAACTCCGTGTCACACTGTAAATTTCAGAGTTGAGAAACTACTGAATGACAGGAATCTAAATGAGTTTTGGATTGGATTGATTTATTGAAATATGCAATAGTGATTGTTCCCTGGGAAAAACATTAATTAGTAGAGAGAATATTGCCGATTTTTTTTCCAATTTAATCTTAAAAAGCTTTATATAATGTAGTTATCAACTTTATTTCAAATGAGATATTGGACTAAGCTTGGCCAAAGTTATTGAATTTGGTGATCTGATTTCCAAGCTTTCACTTCCTTACTGATTCATTTTTGTTCACTGTCTCCATGCTCTTCCTCACCACCATGGAGAATGAACTCACCAAGACAGGAAGCAGTTCACTCATTCCCAAACAAAGCAAAACTTCCTTCCAGTGGAGCCACATCAGTGGTGTCCTGACCTCAGAAAACTGTTGAGCCTTGATGGCACCTTCCCTTCCCTCTGGCTGTGGTTAATTCCTGCCACTGTGTTATGTCTTCCAGTTGCATATAAGCCATGGGTTATTATCAGTCACATACTGTCCCAGCCATGTATGTGTGTATGCATGTTTGCCTCCACACACACAACCACATGCGTACACAAAGAAAATGCATATAGTGTATATCCACACAAACATACCTAGTACTTTGACTAAGTCAGAAATCCTCTGATATACATAAATGCACACAGGAAGGCCACATCTAATCAATAAGAATAAATGGCTCCAGCCAGTGTGGCTCAGTTGGTTGGTTCAATTCTGGGTCAAAGGCATATTCCCAAAGTGTGGGCTCAATTCCCAGTGAGGGTGTGCAGGAGGCAGTCCATCAATACTTGATATTTCTCACTCAATCCCCCTCTTCCTTCCTCTACTTTCCAAAATCAATAAAAATAAGGAAAACAATACTGGCAAGCACATTTGCCCATACCCACTCTCACACATATTTACATATTTACAAATAAGCACCACATGTACACTCTTTAATCATTTGACTGGACTGTGAGAGTTGGGAAGAGTGAATTTCTTGTTCTAATCCCCTTCTTTTAATGAAGAGCCTTCTATAGACCCTTAGATCAGCACGACAATTCCATATCCTATTACAATCTGACAAAAGGAACTGGGTAAATCTATTAGCCTGCCTTTTGCTTGCTTCATCATTGTGACAGCCTTCCAGGGGTCTACATCTGTCAGGCTCTCACACCTCCAGGTAGCCAATCGCTATCACCAAACTACAAGTTAATAGCCCCTTAATCGCTATTTAATTGCTCATTAATAATTTCAAATACCAACTTCTTCCACTAATTGATTAAGAAACAGTTTTGGCAGAGTGAATAATGAAATTTGATAGCAACCAACTAGGAAATGAGTTTTCTTGTCGTTAAAGCAATCAAGTAGAAATAGTGAGTAAACATGCCGTGGTCCTGGTGAAGTTTTGGACTGGCAAGGCCTTTGTGACTCAGTTGCATCAGCATTTCTCAAACTGTGATGAAAGTTTTCAAGGGAAACCAGCATTCCATGATTACATAAATCAGGCATGCACACCTCTCACGTTTTGAAGTTTTAAATTGATGTTGGCATAAAAAAAAAAGCTCTGAGAGCCCCCACTTTGAGAAACCCAGTTTCATGCCTCAGCTGATCTTCACCAACCTTATTTGTTGCACTTCTTACTGAATACCAGGAGAGCTATCAATGCTGTATCATGGATCACCCCATATTTATATATTTAATGGCTTAAAGCAACAATTATGGGGTTGCTTTCATAACTCTGTGGATTCCTGTACTGGAAGGTACATGGTGGTTGGGCAGTTGGTGTTATTACCTTGTGTGTTATCCATGTGATTTCTCATTTTTTCAAAAGGCATCTTTGCAAATGAGCTATGGCAATGTCTCATCAGGGTAAACAACAGGAAAGACAAGGCTTCTAAAGGTCTAGCTCTGAAAGTTACTGTGTCACATCTGCTGTATAATATGAAATTAATCAAGTGCCAAGGTCAGGCTAGAATCAAGGGGGATATAAATCAATTTTTTTCTGTTGATGGAAGAACAGTCAGATTGCAAATGGAATATTGTCACTGTCTTTGAATATAATCTGCTATTGAACTTTTTTTGGAGGACTGTTTAGGAAATATGAATGTAGAACATAATACTGGACATTGGGTGCAATTTAATGCTGGTGATCTTGATCCGGCATCTAGAAGGGTGCAAGAATTTGGGGAAAGGGCTGTGCATAGATTAAATAAGAGTCCAGAGATGAAACATAATTTTGAAAGGCATTTTTGGGAGGCAGTGGAGCCTGGATAAAGAACCCAAGTTCTCCTTGTCTCAGAATCCCTTGCTTTTTATTAACACAAATTGCCCTAAGGCAAGGTGGAGATATACACTTCAAAGGATAGGGTTTCCTACAGAAGCATTGTCAGATTGGGGTATTGCTTTCAACTGTTCAGGTGTTCGGCCAACAGGAGGCAATAACATATAGATTAAGATGCCCTGAGCTGTCTGGCAGCTAACAATTAATTTAATGCTTCCTTTTCAGGTTTGGGGAAATGCCTTTATCCATTCCAGCAGATGATAACATATGTGATTCAGCCCTTGTTTAGTCCCCAAGTTCCATCAACCTTTTGATGAAATTCTTGCAATTATAACATGCTGGAATTGGTTTCTGGCAGAACAAACTCTGCATTTTCTATATTAGGACACAGGACTCATGTATGAAATGATTTTCCCAGGCACTTATATTTGATCATCAATAGAGAGAGATTAGAATCTAAACCCCAGATGCCAATCTTTTGTCTTCACCACCATTCTTGAAAAATATTCTCAGCTGACCCCAAATGATTAGAATGACACCCAAACACCTACACCTGGATTTTGGGAGCCCGGACCCTGATCCTGATAATCTAAACAGGTCCAGCTAGGCTTGTCAGATCATGATAAACTGATGATAAATTGTGGATCCAGCTTTCAGTGCCTTTATCCCACAAGTGATAGGCTGTAGAAATAGTTGAACTTGGAGGGAGTGAGGCTCAGAAGCTTTTTGTAAGAAAGTAACCCTCTTCCCTCCACAAGTTTTCAACCATATAGTCTGCAAGTCCACTAAGTCTTGTATAATTATGATTCATATCAGATATTCACCTAATATCCAATGGCTCTCAAACCACAATTCATACCAAACCTTTGACATCACATTAATACAACTATGAAATGCTTCTTTTACTTGACAACTTATCCTAAGCGTGCCTTCTATACTCTTACAATGCTTTTGAGAAAATCCGGGAATACTGTAATAACTATTTCATGACTTTTTGCTGAACTCTATGAGATAAGCACTAAAACTTACCCCAGCTTGCCAAAACTGGTTTGGCTCAGTGAATAGAGCGTCAGCCTGTGGACTGAAGGGTCCCAGGTTCGATCCAGGTCTCTCTCATCGATGTTTCTAACTCTCTATTACTCTCCTTTCCTCTCTGTAAAAACATCAACAAAATATATAAAACTTACCCCAGCTTTTTAAAAAATGTATTTTTATTGATTTCAGAGAGAAAGGGAGAAGGAGAGAGAGATAGAAACACCAGTGATGAGAGGGAATCATTGATTGACTGCCTCCTGCAGGTGAGCAGTTAAGGGCAATCAGGCAAGCATGGGAGTGTTTAGGGGTGATCAGGCAGGCAGGCAGGACACCGGTTAGGAATCAGCAGTTCCGGATTGCAAGAGGAATGTCTGAGGGGTCCTGGATTGTGAGAGGGTACAGGCCGGGTAAGGACCCCTGCTCCCCAGTGCATGAATTTCATTCACTGGGCCTCTAGTAAGTAGGTCTTTGGGTTACATCGGAGATCCATTCCTATGGTGCGACATAATGTGATTTTCACCATAAGTCGGAACCCACCTACATAAGCACCTACATCACTCACATGGAGCACCATCACAGCACTGATGAAGTGAAACAGTAAAAAAAATTAAAAGAAAGAACAATTCCTGACGTTTACTTGTTGTAAATAAATAATATAAAGCAAATATGTACATATGTCAAAATGATGGAACTATTTTTTAATGAATAAATGAAAGATGGCAATGTAATCACAAAACGATGTATGTCGAGTCTGATATTACTCAAGGACTGCCTGTATGTGTGTATGTATGTATGTGTATATATATATTTGCCTAAATGACTACACCAGCGATTCTCAACCTGTGGGTCGCAAACATCTAGCAGGGTCTCCTAAGACCATCAGAAAACACAGATATTTACATTAAGATTCATAACAGTAGCAAATTATAGTTATGAAGTAGCGACAAAAATAATTTTATGGTTGGGGATCACCACAACATAAAGAACTGTATTAAAGGGTTGTGGTATTAGGGAGGTTGAGAACCACTGGACTAAACAATTGAACGACCAGTTGACCTATTGCTATGATGCACACTGAACACCAGAGAGCAGATGCTCAATGCAGGAGCTGCCCCCTGGTGGTCAGTGCACTCCCACAGTGGGAGTGCTGCTCAGCTATCTGATGAGCTCCAGAGGGGACCTCATGGCTGATGAGCGCAACTGTAGTGGGGTGAGCCTCTCCTGCCTCGGTGGCAGTGCTACCAAGTGGTGAGGTGGCAGGTGCAGCAGGGCCAGGATGAGCTGGAACAATGCAGTGCCCAGCCCAGGCCCAGGCTCCTTCCCACATGCCACTTCATGCACTACTACATCCCCTGAGGGTTCCTGGGTTGGGAGAGGGTGCAGGCCAGGCTGAGGGACCCTACCAGGGTAGGAATCCGTGCACCAGACCTCTAGAATATATGTATTACTTTAATGTATTATAAGTTCTGTTTACCTATATCTGTGTATATCTATGTATCTATCTCTCATCTTCCCTTTTACTTTGTTTTATTATAATACCAGTACTATTACTCTTGGACTCTAAGATGGTAAGGTCACATCTGAAAGGCTTTTTGAAAATGCCTAAATTCAAATCTGCTGCCTCAATGCCTGGAAATATTTGGTGGTGATGAATTGATCAGTATTTTCAGGACACTGAATCCTAGCAAAATTGCTTAAACATTTTGCATTGGCTTCAAACGTTCCAGCTTCCTTTGCTCAGAAAAGCTAATGAAAGAGAAACATTAAGGCTAATAATTGCAAAAAAAGTTATATGTACACTTCACTGACAATATATAAGCCTACTAGAGGCCCAGCACATGAAATCATGTGAGACTCAGACCCGTCATGCTGGCAAGACCCCATACTTGCCCTGCAAAAGCTGTGGAACCCCAGACCCACCTTGCACAAACTGCGGGACCCCACACCTGCCCATGCATGAGCTGCAGGCCCTGCCTCCACCACACAAGCCATGAGTCCTAGCCCATGAGAGGTGCTCCATGCAACTCCTGGTGACCAGTTGTTTTGATGTTCTGCCATTATGGCATCATGATCACTGAACTTTTATGCTATAGACTAGAGGCACAGTGCATAAAAATTCATGCAGTGAAGGGGGAATCCCTCAACCCAGCCTACCCCCTCTCAATCTGGGAGCCCTCAGGGATGGGAGTTGACCTGGCAATCACATCTCTGCTGCTGCCACTGCTGGCAGCACAAGCCTCGGTTTACTCTGATGACCTGAGTCTCAGGTAGCCTGGGGGCATGCCTGGCCTTGCCGCATGCCTGCTGCCCTGGCATGGCTGAGGGAAATAGGTCCCAAAATCTTGTGGCTGTGGGTGTCACCATCTTTGAGGGCATGTTAGTCAATTAGCACAGTCCCTCCTTATTGGTTGTGGCCACCACCATCTTTCAGGGCAGGGCAGCCAATTAGCATATTCCCTCCTTATTGGCTGAGGGTACCACCATCTTTGAGGGCAGGGCAGTCAATTGGCATATTCCCTCTTTATTAGATAGAACTAGAGGCCCGGTGCACAAAATTCTTGCATGGGAGAGGTGTCCTTCAGCCCAGCCTGCTACCTCTCCAATCTGAGACCCCTTGGGGGATGTTTGACTGCTTTTCACAATCCAGGACTGCTCCTCCCAACTGCTCACCTGCCTGCCTTCCTGATTGCTCCTAACCACTTCTGCATGCCAGCCTGATCACCCCCTAACCACTCCCCTACCAACCTGATTGATGCCTAACTTCTCTCCTGCCAGCCTGTTTGCCCCTAACTGCCCTCCCCTGTGGGCCCAGTCACCCCCAACTTCCCTCTACTACTGGCCTGGTCACCCCTAACTGCCCCCCCCCGCAGTCTTGATCACCCTCCAACTACCCTCCCTTGCAGACCTGGTCCCTGCCAAATTTCCTCCCTGCTGGCCTTCTTGTGGTAGGCATCTTCATCCACAGGGGGGTAGGATCTTTTGACCACACGGGGACAGTCATCTTGTGTGTTGGAGTGATGGCCAATCTGCATATTACTCTTTTATTAGGATAGAGGCCTGGTGCAGGGGTGGGGGCCAGCTGGTTTGCCCTGAAAGGTGTCCTGTGGGTGTTCCCTTGGGGTATGGGGTGGCCTGGGCAAGGGGTCTGTGGTGGTTTGCAGGCTGGCCACGCCCCTCAGCGACCCAAGCGGAGGCCCTGGTATCTCAGACTTATTTATCTTCTACAATTGAAACTTTGTAGCCTGGAGCAGAGCCAAGCCTTCTGATCCCACAGTCATTGAAACTTTGTTGCCTTAAGTGCTGGCCAGGGTGTGCAGAAAGCTTGACTTCCTCCATCAGCAGGTGCAACCCAAGACTCCTTCCTGCTCTCTGAAGCCATAGTCATCTTGGTTGAGTTAATTTGGATACTCTCTTTGATGGGCTGGTGGGCATGGCTTGCTGGTATAGTGGAAGTATAGTCAATTTGCATATTACTCTTTTTTTAGATAGGATAAGTTTATCTTCCTTCTGTACTACATTTATTATGATCAGTGCACAACCTTTCTCTAGATGTCATTTTCAGCTGTTGGGTCATGGCATGAAAGAGTATGAATATTATATCTACTTTCCATTTTTAGCCATTACAGACATGAGGATTCCATGGCTTTGACTTATGCACAAAGAGCAAGGGTGGGATGAAGTCTGGAGGCTGGCACTTAAATCTAAGATCACCTGGACACTGAACAGGAGAAGGAAAAAGAAGAGGCTATATTATAAACAGCCAATGCCAAATAAACTCTGAAAGATTTATCTGGAAATGCTGTTGAAATTCAGCTCAAACCTTTATTTGTTGATGTGTTTGGTTTTCACTGTGGCCTAGGATAGGAGCAGAAAGGCAATTACCACCTGTGGTGTCTGTGTTTGAGGACAGGGAGAAAGGTTAACTGATGAAGTTCATGGGCCAAAAAGAAAATCCCCTTTAAGCTGCCTGAGACCTTGGGAGGGCCAATCTTCCTGGGCCTGATATTCAAGTCCCCTGAGTGTGGGTCTAGGTCTAGCTGGCAGCACTCAGCAGTAAGTGACATTTTGGAACCTGGCCTAAGTGATGAACAATTAAATTATATTCCCCTAACATGTGCCTTTCCAAATATTGTCAAGATAGACAGTGAAACAGTGAAAATGTATTGGTTTAAAATGAAGTGCCTCCAACACACACTGAAGCCATCCCCTGTACAACAATCCAGCTTTCCAAACTCTCCACATCATCTGAAACCTCTTTTCCTTTTAAACCACCTGCCCTCACACTCACCACTTTGCTTCCAGCTTGGATTTTTGCTTATTGCTGCACTAGGATTGGTCACACATGACAGTGTTGTTTCTGCTGCCTAGTTGCTCCAGTCAATATGCATGTAACTGTGGATTACTTACAGTTCTCTGCAGTTCGGTGAGTCAGAGGCAAATGCAGAAGCAAAGGGCAAGGAGTCTCCTATGGAGCCAGCAGTTACTGCAACCTTGTAACTAAGGAGTAGGCCAGTTTCCTGTGAAAATGTCAAGTTTCAAGGGATTGGATTCATGAAGGAGAGAAGGGAAAATGCTTCAAATTATACTTTTAAAGGAATGGACAGCCCAGGGGAAAGCTGCGTACCCTCCTGGGTGAAGAAAGGTGTTCAAATGTGTGTAGGGGAGGCAGGGAGAACCCTCGCAGCCTAGTACAAGCTCCAATGGCAAGTTCTATTGAGCCAACATATTGGAAACAATCCAAGAAGATTGATAGTTAGGACTTGAATTCAATAATCACTGACTCAAAGATTAAAAAAAAAAACAACACAAAACACAAAACTCAGCTTTATCCCTTAAAAAAGTGAAGGCCTGGGAAGCGGGAAGGAGTGAGGAGGAGATGGTAGATGAGGGGTCAGGGAGAACATCTGTAATACTTTCAACACTAAATATAAATTTTAAAAAATCCACCTCTCTCAGTGGAGGGTCTAGTCTCTGCAAAGCAAATTATCTTTAGAGACTACATAGAGGGGAGTTGCTATAACTGTGTGTAGGCTAAGCAAACTGCAATGAATTCCCCAATAAATACAGATATTTTATTATAAAGAGGCTTTTAGGACTTCTGATTCTAGAATATGAAGTAGACATACTTTTCTATATTTTTCCTACCATGTGCAACTAAAAATTTTGGACATTATCCATAAAACAAACATAAGAAGTTCTGAGAGGCTGAGAGAAAGTCAGAGACTGCAGGAACTAGGAGACACACTGAGATGTGTCCTCGGTTTATTTTGGCCTCAGGTATTCCAACTGCTGAGGAAGCCAGTAACTCCGAAATGCCAAGTGCAAGCCACATAAGCCACAACAAAAGGCTGTTCTCTCTGAGAGGGCCAGGAAAGTTCAGCCTCACTAAACAGGAAACTTTCAGACAATCATTTTATTCCCACCAAACATGCAGAAAAAGATGGAAGCTACATCCTCAACCACACAAGAGCCAGGCAGGAGCCCAGACCTCCCGTGTGGTGTGGGAACCTCTTTCCACATCCCGCGTGGTTCAGGGTTCCCGGTTCAGGTTCGGGTTCTGAAGGAGGCCGCAAGCAAACGAAATGAGAGACTTTCTATAAAATATTAACTTGGCGATATTGGGGGGCCAGGCGGGAGCCTCCCTCTAGTGGAAAGGACTACCACTTGCTCTGGCCTTTTTCTTTCTTTTATTAAGGCTTTGGGACACACCGCTAGCCTTTAGGCAGGAAATAACAAAACAGAAATTAACATGAAGCAAACAGGTAGAGGTTGCTTCAGCCAACACTGTTTCAACTAAACAGTGAGTGATTAGCTCTGACCTTTCAGAGCAGTTAAGGTTGACCAGCCTTCTGGCCTCCTGTTTACATCCATTTAGTAAGAACAATGGTTTCCAACAGTGTGGCAGTTCAGTGAGGTATCCCGCATCTCACCAGGGCGTTGCTGGAAGGCCAAGCAGGTTCCTGGGATTTTCATCTTCACTGGCATCTAAATGGGCATCCTGCAGTCATACCCAAGGACACCCAGTGGAGCTGGGACATTCCACATAGCTCACTGATCCCATGCTGCCTTCACTGGTGTTGGTGGGTGGCAGGTATGGAGCTAGGCAAGTGCTAGTGAGGACAAAGAGAAACTGGATCCTTCCCACGGTGTTCACTGCTCATAGGAATATGAAATGGTACAGTTTGAAAGTGTTGTTAAAACTAAATTAAGCAGACCACTTACCACATGGCCCAGAAGTCACATCCCTAGATATTTCTTTGAGAGAAATGAAAACTTTTGTTTATACAAAAACTATACATGGATGTTGATAGTAATAGTTAAAAACTGGAAACTAATCTGATGTCTTTCAATGGGTAACTGGCTGTACACAATGTGAGACATCCATACCAAGGAAATGCTCACTGATAGAAATCAGCGAACTAGTGACAACACACAAAATCCAGATGACTCTCCAGGGAACTGTGCTGAGTGTAAAAGGCCAATCCCCCAAAGTGTCATGCTGTACAAATCACGTTATGTAACATTCTTACAGGGAAAACAATAAAGCAATAGAGCCTCGTGCTCCCAGGGTCAGAGGACTTCTGCCGGGCAAGAGTCTGGCTGTAGGATAACAAGGGCACCCTGTGACAGGAGGCTCCATGCCGGGGCATCAATGTCAGCATCCTGGGTAACACCGACTACACTTTTGGAAGATGTTATCATTAGAGGAACATGAGTATGGGGTTCAGAGGGTTGGTTTGTATTCTCACTTATAGTTGCATGTGAATCTATAATGATCTCAAAATAAAAGAAGTTTGATTTAAAAATCCATAAGCAGTCACCTATGGATGAGGTCAATGGGAGGGAGGTATCTCCAATGCCTCAGGTCAGGCTTGGTTTAATAATTATATTTTAGTGAATAAATAAATAAAGTATTGCTAAATTGTTCTCCAAAATAATAATATCAATTTAAAATTCCTACTTTTCTAAATTTGAGCATTTTCATTTAAAAAATCCAACCACAGGATGCAGCAATTTCACTTGTGGGTATTTGTATGAAAAAGATGAAAACACTAAATCAAGTAGAAATATCCTTCTCTATGTTTATTGCAGCATTATTGTAATAGCCAATATATGGGAGCAACCTAGGTGTCCATCAATAAATTAATAGATAACAAAGATGTGGTATATATATACAATGGAATATTAGACAGAGATATAAAAATAAAATCTAGTAATTTGTGACCTAGAGGAAAAGTGAAATAAGTCAGACAGAGAAAGACAAATGCTCTATGATTTCACTTATATGTGGAATATTAAAAACCAGAACAAATGAACAATCAAAACAAAACAGACTCATAAAAACAGAGACCAAAGGGATGGTTGCCAGAGAGAATGCTATGGGTAAAGAAGGTGAAGGGGACTATATTTTATATTGTGATAAGTTTGCATGGTGACAGATAGTCACTAGAATTAGTGGGGTGATCATACTGAAAAGTATAAAAATGTGGAATCACTGTATTGAACATCTGAAATTAATATAACCAATATAAGATTATATACAAACTACACTTACATAAAAACTTCCTAGCTTGTTTAGGCAAAACATATAGTTATTAAAATCAACATTTTTTTTTACTAATTAAATGGAGTACTTTTTCAAATATTAGATGCTCATTTGTGTTGTCTATTTTATGAATGTAGGCTTTGTGGATTTTTCCACTGATTCTTTCTTTAAAAAATTATATTGGGAATTTGATGGGACTGCATTAAATTTGTATATTTTTGAGGGGTAACATGGCCATTACAAATATGTTGATCCTTCCAATCTATGAACATACCATATTTTTACATTTTGTTGTGTCTTTTTCAATCTCTTTTAATAATGCTTTGTAATTTTCAGTATATAATTCTTTCATGTTCTTTGTTAAGTTTATTCTTTTAGTTGCAATTGCAAAATAAATTGTGTTTTCCACTTCTTTTTCTGAAGTTTTGTTTTTAGTATACAGGAAGGCAATGGATTTTGCACATTAATTTTGTATCCTGCAACTTGACTGTATTTGTTTATTGTTTCTAATAGTTTTGTAGTATAGTCTTTAGGGTTTTCTATATACAGAATGATGTCGTCCACATAAAGTGACAGTTTGACTTCTTCCTTCCCAATTTGGATGCCTTTTATTTCTTTCCTTTGCTTTACTGCTCTGACTAGACTTCTAGAACTATGTGGAATCAGAGTGGTGAGAGTAGACATACTTGACTTGATCCTGATCTTAGAGGAAAGCTTTCAGTTTTTCACCAATGAGCATGATATTAGTAGAGTTTTTCATATATGGCCTATATTATGTTGAGGTACTTTTCTTTTATTCCTATTTTATTGAGTGTTTTAATAATAAATGGGTGTTGTATCTGTTGATAAGATTATATCATTTTTTATCCTTTCTTTTATTAATGTGGTGTGTTACACTGATTGATTTGCATATGTGGAACAATCCTTGTGCCTCTTGACTGTGATGTATTGTTTTTGGATGTATTGTTGTATTTGATTTTCTAGTATTTTGTTTAGGATTTTTGCATCTGTGTTCATCAGAGATATTGGTCCGTAGTTAACTTTTTTTGGGTCATCCTTGCCAGGTTTTAGTATCAGGGTTAGGTTGACCTCATAAAATGTTAGGAAACATTATCTCCTCATTTTTTTGGAAGATTTTCAGAAAGATAGATTTTAAGTCTTCTTTGAACCTTTGGTAGAATATACTAGTAAAGGCATCTGGTCCTGGTCTTTCATTTTGAAGGAGATTTTTATGGTTGTTTCAATTTTCTCATTACTGATTGGTTTATTTAGGTTTTCCAATTCTTCAGTATTTAGTCTATGAAGGTTATATATTTTTAGGAACATATGCATTTCTTCTAGGTTATTGAATTTGGTGAGATATAGTCTTTTATAGTATTCTAGAATGACTCTTAGTTTCGTTGTGATGTCTGTGGTGACTTCTCTCATTTCTGATTTTGTTTATATGGGTCTTTTCCATTTTTTCCTTAGTGAATCTAGCCAGGGTTTGTCAATTTTATTAATCTTTTCAAAGAACCAGCTCTTTCTTTTATTAATTTGTGTGTAGTCTTTTTGTTTTCTATTTCATTCAATTCTGTTCTCTCATGCTGCCATTTCTCTGATGTCATTTCTTCTCTATTCTTTTTTTATTTTGTTCAATGAAACTTCTGTGTCATATAACCTCAGGAGACATTAATGTAAGAGAAATGATCTCAGTTAAAGGGAAAAATAATAAACTCACATTCTTCTCTTAACTATAATCCACTATTCTTCAAATTATGGCCATGGTATGACCATATTTTGGGGACAACTCAAAGCTTCATAGATTCTTAGGACAGATACTAGAATTCTCCATTTGTTATAAATTCCCCAGATAATTCTTATGTAAACTAAAAATTGGAAAAGCATTGCCATAAATAAGTATTACCAAATGGCAATCTATTGCCTAAATATAATTTTGTTCTTTATCTGTAGGATTTCATTCCTGACTAGATAATAATTAGCATGTTCTTTGGTCCTCATCTACATTGATGAGGTAAACATAAAATTGAGCTTAAAAGAGTTTATAAATACTCTCTCCTTGTCAATACTATGGCTATTTGGAACACCAACAGTCAAGAAGGCTGAGATGGAATGAGAACCTAAGTTACTCCTGGAAAGAGTGGCACATGTGATATGTGTTGTTGACTTCACTGTCAGCCCGGAGTGGTGGAAGGAAACTGGCAGAATTGGAGGTGAAGGTACTGGTAGGAAGAGTGGAGAAGGTGAGGAGTGGGTGTGTCATGCTAATATTTGTAAGTCTTGTTCACAGAGGAGCTCTGCAAATGCAGATAATTTCTCAGTAAATTTTTGAAAGATTAGTGGTCTTGTCCAGAAAATAGATGTGTGTGTGTGCGTGTGTGTGTGTGTGTGTGTGTGTGTGTTTATGTGATACACAGCAAGGTGGTAAGAATAACAAGATAATATGGATCATCAGTCCTCACTTTTGCAGAACCGTGAGGCAGAGGATGAGGTAAAATAGCGGTAGATAGGCAACACTAGTAGCAAATATTAAGAAGAAACTCAAAATCCCATAATTTCTGGCCTTAATTTTTTTTTTATTGAGATATAGTTGACAAATAACCTAGTGTTAGTTTTAGGTATATAACATAATGCTTTGAGATATATATATATATATAACAAAATGATTATCTCAATAATTCAGTTAACATTTATATATGCCTGCAACCAGGATACATGCCCTTGACTGGAATCAAACCCAGGACCTTCCAGTCTGCAGGCTGATGCTCTATCCACTGAGCCAAACCAGTTTCGGCTGCATACCTATTTTCAACTTCATGGTGTAAGTTCAGAAAATTATATATGTTTGACTAATCCAGGAGCTATCTTTATATCTGGACTCCTATAACCATAGCAAAGAGTAGCAAAATACAGTACTCATCAATAAATAACAATAATTTCTGACAGGTTGCATCAGGCAGTTAGACAAGTAAATATAGGCACTTTAAAGGGGCCATTCATATAATAATTTGTTGACCTCAGAGGAAGACTTTTTTTCTGATGTGAAAAGAAGGAAACATAACTTTAAACATTGTTTTTGCAAATATAGGGTTTAAGTCACTTCTGAGTTAGACTTGGCATTGAAACAGGTCATGGATGAAGTTATTTTTCTCAAGGTGTAGGTTCTCCCTTGGAACACCGACTTCTGACATGGATCCCATCTCTGACTCCTGCAAGTGAGCAATAACAGCAAATGCACCTTTGTACCACCCTTACCACCACACCCTTACCCTGTGTTTCATAGTCTTTAGAACAAAATGTGAATTCTTTAGATTCTGATGATTATGTTACTTTAATTTAGTGCCCATTCTATCCCAAGGATAGTTATCTATTCTGGAGGGCCACAGCACTCCATGCTAAAATTTATGTTCTTGATTTATGTGACAAATCTGATGGAATTCTGTGTAATTAATAAAACATCATGCACATACAGATATAATAACACCTTTGAAGAAGATTTAGTTGCAAATAACTTTTGCTTCAGGATAGATGGGTGGCCCACAATGATGCAGTTATATGGGATTTCCCAACCAAAATTTTTGGAAAAGTTAAACCCTTTCCCTCTCTTTTACGAAGATAGGCCAGAAAAAATAGCTTCAAAACGTTGATAGAAACTACTATTGTTTTTATGTTGCCTTAAACATTAAACATTTTACAGATAGGAAAAGATAAGAGAGCCAAGAAGGTGTTGATTTTCTAACTATTTGAATACATCATTTGTATTTTTACTGACATTAAGAAACAGTTTTAGATTTAGTAAGACTCCAGAGCAATGCATTTACTTATAGTATTAAGAAATAAGATGTCCAAGGCCAGGGCATCTTCCATTACCCTGTTCTTGTCTTTCTTTCTCTGTGTTTGTGCTATGTGCTACAGTTCCCACATGGTCTCTGGTTCTGCATCAGCTCCTCATTGCAGTCTGTCTTTTCTTGCCTCAAATGAGTCTCTAAATCTGATCCATTGCCACAGTGTTGCTGATTAACTCACTCTCATGCTTAAGGCCTTTTAGTCTCTTCCTGGTACTCCTAGGTTACAGTGTAAGTTCCTTTTTAAAAAAATAATTCTTTATTTTTGAAAATATTATATATGTCCCCTTCTCCCTCTCCCTTATTGGTCCCCTCCAGCCAGCTTCTGTCACCCTCACCCACCCCAGGCCTTCAGCACCCTATTGTATGTGTCCATGAGTTATGCATGTATGCATAAAAGGTCTTTGTTCGATTACCTCCACCCATGTACTCTACCCCAACTTCCCTCTGAGATTCCACACTCTGTTCCATGCTGCCAGGTCTCTGGATATATTTTCTTTATCAGTTTATTTTGTTACTTATATTCCACATATGAGTGAGATTATGTGATACTTGTCTTTCTCTGACTGACTTATTTCACTTGGCATGATACTTTTTAGGTCCTTCCATGCTGTCTCAGAGGATAAGATATTCTTCTTTTTTTACTGCTGCATGGTATGCCATGGTGTAAATATACCACAGCTTTTTTATCCACTCATATACTGATGGGCACTTGGGCTGTTTCAAGATTTAGCTATTGTAAATTGCTATGAACATAGGGGTGCATACATTCTTTCTAATGGATGCTTTAGGTTTCTTAGGATCCTAGAAGTAAGTCAAATGGTAGACCCATATATATATATATATATATATATATATATATATATATATATATATATATATAATTTTTTTTTTGAGGAAACCCCATACTGTTTTTCATAATAGTTGCACCAGTCTGCATTCCCATTAGCGGTGCACTAGGGTTTCCTTTTCTCTACATCCTCACCAGCACTTGTCCTTTGTTGATTTGTTGATGGCAGGCATTCTGATAGGTGTAAAATGGTACCTCATTGTCATTTTGATTTGAATCTTTCAGATTATTACTGACTTTGAGCATCTTTCATGTGCCTCTTGGCCATCTGTATGTCCTCTTTAAAGAATTGTCTATTTCAGTCCTTCGCCCATTTTTCAATGGGGTTGTCTTTCTTTTGTCAAATTGCATGAGTTCTTTATATATTTTAACCCTTTATCAGATATATCATTGCCAAATATGTTCTCCAATACAGTGGATTCTCTTGTTATTTTGTTGTGCAGAAGCTTTTACTTTTGATGTAGTCCTATTTGTTTATTTTCTCCTTACTTTCTTTTACCTTAGGAAATGTATCCATAAACATATTGCCATGAGAGATGTCTGAGATTTTGCTGCCTATTGTTGTTCTAGGATTTTTATGGTTTCATGATTTACATTTAAGTATTTTACCCATTTTGATTTTATTCTGTGTATGGTGTAAGTCAGTGGTCTAGTTTTATTTATTGCATCTGTTTGTCCAATTTTCCAAATACTACTTATTGAAGAGACTCTCTTGACTTCATTGAACGCTCTTGCCTCCTTTGTCAAATATTAATTGAGCACAATGGCTTGGATTGATTTCTAGATTCTCTATTCTATTTCATTGACCTATATATGCCTATTCTTATGCCAGTACCAGGCTGTTTTGATTATGGTGGCTTTATAGTATAACTTGATATTTAGTATTGTGATTCCTCCAACTTTGTCCTTCTTTCTCAAGATTGTTGCATCTATTTGAGGTCTTTTTTTTATTCCATATAAATTTGGGGGGTATTTGTTCTAGGTCTGTGAAATATGCTGTTGGGTATTTTTTAAAAATATATTTTATTGATTTTTCACAGAGAGAAAGGAAGAGGGATAGAGTTAGGAACATTGATGAGAGAGAGACATCGATCAGCTGCATCCTGCACGCCCCCTACTGGGGATGTGCCCGCAACCAGGATACATGCCCTTGACCGGAACCGAACCTGGGACCCTTCAGTCCACAGGCCGGTGCTCTATCCACTGAGCCAAACCGGTTTCGGCTGCTGTTGGTATTTTATTGGAGATTGCATTGAATCTGTAGGTTACATTGGGTAGTATGGACATGTTAATGATGGTTATTCTACCAACCCATAAACACAATATATTCTTCCACTTGTTTATATATTCTTCAATCTTTTTTTTTTTTCAAATTCTTATAGTTTTCTAAGTGCAGAACTTTTGCCTCCTTGGTTAAATTGATTCTTAAGTATCTTAATTTTGTTGTTGTTGCAATGGTAAACTGGATTGTTTGTTTAGTTTCTCTCTCTCTGATAATTCATTATTGTTGTATAAAAAAGCCATCAACTTTTGAGTGCTGATTTTGTATCCTACTACATTGCCAAATTCATTTATTAAATCTAGTAGTTTTTTATGGAGTCTTTAGGGTTTTCTATGTACAATATCACGTCATCTGTGAATAATGAGAGATTTACTTCCTCCTTTCTAATTTGGATGCCTTTTATTTCTTCTCAGATTGCTAGGGCTAGGATTTCCAGTACTACCCTAATATATAAAAACCCTGGGTCATAAGGGCCGGCTGCAGTCAGTTCTGGGGTGTTGTGGCAGGACTGACTTCCAGTCAGTCTGTGGCAACCCAGCGCTGACTGCTTCTGCTTCAGGCATGGTGCCCCAAAAGTGACTGCTGACAGGACCACAAATCAGGGCCAGAGAGAGGCCTGAAGAGAAAAGCAAGGACTTATCTGTTGCCTTTATGGCATCTTTTGATCAGAACTTGCCTCTCTCTTTTTCTCCCAGTCTGGTTAAGAGATGCTGACTGGGATAGAAACCAACCAATTAGAACCAAATCTGGGTGAACTGTGAGGAGCCAATGGCTGTCTTTGAGGTAGAGTTTTGACAGTGACTGGCATAGATACTGACCAATCAGAACAAAATTGGCCAACAGAGGAGGGCAGTTGGGGAAAGATCAGGCCTGCAGAGGAGGGCAGGATCAGCCTGGCAAGGTAGGGCCATTAGGGTGAGATCAGGCTGGCAGGGAGGGGAGTTGGGAACAACTAGACCAGCAATGGGAGGGTGGTTAGGCAAAAGATCAGGCCAGCTGGGGAGGGCCATTAAGGGCAAGATAAGGCTGGTAGGGGAAGAAAGTTGGGGACAAGATCAGGCAGGCAGAGGCAGTTAGGGGCAATCAGGTAGGCAGGCAGGTGAGCAGTTAGGAGTCAGCAGTCTCAGATTTCGAAAGGGATGTCCTACTGCCAGTTTAGGTCTGATCCACAAGGGCCTAAACCGGCAGTTGGACATACCCCAAAGGGTCCCCAATTGGAGAGGGTGCATGCTGAGCTGAAGAAACCCCCCTCCATGCAAGAATTTCATGCACCAGCCATTAGTGTTGAATAAAAGTGGTGAAAGTGTACATTCCTTGTCTTGTACCTGTTCTTAGGGAAAATGGTTTTATTTTTTTGCCCATAAACTATGATATTGGCTGTAGGTTTGTCATATATGGCCTTTATCATGTTGAGATATGCTCCCTCTATTCCCACTTTGCTGAGAGATTTTATCAAAAATGGGTGTTGGATTTTGTCAAATGCTTTTTCTGCATCTATTGCTGTGATCATGTGATTTTTGTCTTCCAATTTGTTTATATGATATATCACATTGTTCTGGGCTACAAAAATAATGTTCTGGACTGAAAACATTGCACAGCTCCTCTGTTGCCCCAGGAGGCAGGGTGCTTTAAGACAGAGGAAGATGGAGTAGCTCACTGAACAATGGGTTGGTTGGAGTTGGGAGGGAGAGGGTGGTTCATGCTCCAGCCAAGTGTTCCCAGGTGTTGTACCTGTGCCCCAAATTCCTTGTAAATGGCTGAAATAACTTTTGTAACCTTTAGATTGTCATTGTAAGAGTCCTAACTCCCTCTTATGGTTTCTGAGTATAAATTTGCTGTAACAACTGTGGTCTGGACTACAGTTCAGACTTTGCCACAGTGAAGTGCTGCAACTGTAGTCACTGGCCAGCTTAATAAAGGCTCATAAATTTTGATCTCTGTGCCTGGTGGTCGTCTCTTGTGGGTTGCCCCACAACATTTGAAGACCCCAGCGAGATACACTCTGGCCATGTTACCCTCATTCCAGTTCCCGTCCTGGGTTCCAGGGAGGCGTAGTGCCTCCTCCAAAATTCACAATCCGACAGTGAGAACCACCTGGACCTCCACTGGGGAGGTAGGCATCTGGTTTTTGTTTGCCTCCAGTGAGGAGGTAGGCACCTGGTTTCTATTTGTGGAACGTACCCCTGATGAACTACAGGAGGGCTAGATACAGCAGAGCCTCCGAGTTTGGATAACTGGATGTGAGGGCATCTGGGGTCCCTGTTAACATGTGACCTTAGGGTGCATGTGTCTGATTTGTCTTGTCTTTGATGTCCTTGTCTTTGTTAAAATGGGTCAGGGCCAGTTGTCTATATCTATCCCCTTACAATGTTTACTTAAGAATTTTCAGGATTTCAAACAGTGCAGAGAAGACTACAGGACATTGGTTAATGGTTTTAATTTGCAGAGATTGTGTGAATTAGAATGGCATACATTTAGGGTTGGGTGGCTGTCTACTGGGACCTATGACTTAGGAATGGCTTATAAGGCTCATCATATTGTTTATGGCCATCCAGGTCACCTTGACAAATCCCTTATATTCAAATTTGGATTAACATCCTCACTGAAAAACCTTGGTGGTTGAAAAATTCCCAGGGCCAAGAAAGGAAATTGGGACAGAGGTAGACTGCTTTGTTAGCTTATCTCCCAAAAGGAGACAAAAAGGTAGACCCTAAGATCTTGCCAAACGATCCAGACGATGGAGTCCACAACCGCTGGCTTCCTCCTTATATTCCCTTTCCAGAGCCCCAACTGGAGGTGGGTCCCTTCGCCTCGCAGGAGGCTCCAATACCTTCACAAATGCCTCCTAGTTCTGTTTCCCTGCCACCTTTGGCACCAACATTATCAATGTGACAGACAGGAGGAGCCTCTGGGAACTCAACCCCAGCAACACCCCTCTACCCCATGCTCCTGCAGGTGCCTCTGCCTACAATGAGAGAAAATCCGAACCCAAGTCCATGGCCCCTGGGGGGCACCAACAATTGGCCTCCCCCTCAGACTCTGTCTTCAAACAACCCTTTCAGTCTGCCCCACACCCAGACCGGGACTCCTTAGGGTCCACCAGACCTGACCAACAGAGGGGGGAGAGAGAGAGAAGTCTCAGTGGGCCCTGCTCCCATGTTCCCTCTATGCCAGGCAAGTCCTCCTGATTTAGGACCTGATGGTCAGCCTTTTATGGTCTATATCCCATTTTCAACCAGTGATCTATACAACTGGAAGAACCAGAACCCATCTTTCTCCCAGAATCCCCAAGGCTTGATTTTGTTCCTAGGGTTGGTCTTTTTTACCCATCAGCCGACCTGGGATGACTGTCAGCAGCTACTTCAGACCCTTTTCACCTCGGAAGAGAGAGAGAGAATAAAAGGGGAAGGGAAAATGTTAGTGCTTGGGCCAGATGGTCAATCCACCACAGACCCAGTGAGGATCGAGACTGTTTTTTTTTTTTTTTTCATCTGGAAGGCCACAATGGGATCACAACACTGATCGGGGAAGGGAGGAGCTTGACAGGTATTGCCGGACTTTCCTGGGGGGTATTGGGGCAGTAGCTCAGAAGCCTACCAACCTTGTGAAGGTAACAGAAATAGTCCAGGGACCAAACAAGAGCCCTGCCACCTTTTTAATGCCACGACCCTTTAATACAGTTGCTCACGTTGTGGTGACCCCCAACCATAAAATTATTTCCGTTGCTACTTCATAACTGTAATCTTGCTACTGTTATGAACTGTAATGTAAATATCTGATATGCAGGATGTATTTTCGTTGTTACAAATTGAACATAATTAAAGCATAGTGATTAATCACAAAAACAATATGTAATTATATATTGTGAAATATTTATTTCTAATTATAAATAAATGAAATTTTTGTCTTGAATCATGGTGTAGCATAGGTAACAGTCTTTATATGACAACAGTAAACTACATTGCTACACATTGCTACACCGAGGAGCGGTCTGTTGGTTCCTAAGACCATGGGAAATAGGTGTTTTCTGATAATCTTAGGGGACCCCTGTGAAAGGGTCGTTCGACCCCCAAAAGGGTCGCAACCCACAGGTTGAGAACCACTGCTCGAGAGGCTCTGTGAGGCATATCAGATGTACACCCCAATAGACCCTGATGCCCCAGAGAATCAGTGGGCGTTTGTGTCCCAGTCAGCCCCATATATTAGAAAAAAATTACAGAAGTTAGAAGGCTTTGAGGGGAAGTCACTTTCAGAACTGGTCGAGGTCACCTAGAATGTCTTTAACAACAGAGAAGACCAGACTGCTAACCTAAATGCCAGAATGGCAAAGGTCCTTCTAGCCATGAATGAAGTGAAGGGACAGCAAAGAGGGACGGAAAGAAAAGAATGGGAGAAGAGAGGACAGAACCAACAGACCCAGCTGGGGAAAAACCAGTGTGACTACTATAAGAAAGAAGGACACTAGAAATGGGAGTGTTCTGAGCCGCCAGGGAATAAGGCAGCCCCAGTGTTAGTGGAAGAAGTGGCCTGAAAGCATCAGGGTTCTGTGGGTCCCCAGAAGCCCTGGGTAAAGCTAAATGTGGGGGGACAAGCCAGTAGATTTTCTGATAGACACTGGAGCCACCTTCTCTGTACTGAAACACCAGGCGGGGTCAATTTCTAAGGACAGAACTCCCATCCAGGGGGCCACCGGTTGAGTAAAGGACACAAACCCGGATTGCTAATCTCAGGAAAAAGACCGTTACTCATTCCTTTCTTATTATGCCTGAATGCCCCTATTCCCTCCTAGGGAGGGATCTGCTTAGCAAACTCCAGGACACAATTTCTTTTGAAGGGGAGCCTCAGGTACATTTTCAGATACTGGCAGACCAGGAAAAAATAATTCTCCTCACTTGTCCCCTAGATGAGGAATACAGGTTGCATGAAGGATTTTCGGAGGCCCCTCTGCAGAATCCTTACCTCAGGAGGCTCTGAGAGGAAATACCAGGGGTCTGGACAGAAGGGAACCTGCCTGGATTAGCAGCTCATAGATCCCATATAGTAATCCAACTAACCAGGATGGCCACCCCAGTTAGAGTATGACAGTACCCTATGAGCCAGAAGGTGAAAATAGGGATAGCAAAGCACATCCTAAGATTAAGAGAAGCCGGGATCCTGATTCCCTGCCAGTCTGCATGGAACACTTCTTTACTCCCAGTCCAGAAGCCTGGGACAGAGGATTTTAGGCCAGTCCAGGACTTAAGAGAAGTTAATAAAAGAGTAGACTGTCCACCCAATGGTGCCCAACCCGTTCATCCTCCCGAGCCTGTTCTGGCCTGAACACTGATATTATACAGTCTTAGATTTAAAGGATGCCTTTTTCTCCCTCCCATTGGTACTGCAGAGCCAGCCAATTTTTGCTTTTGAATGGACAGATCCAGAAAAGAGGGAATCAGGACAATTAACCTGGACAAGGCTTCCCCAGGGATTTAAGAACTCCCTTACCTTGTTTGATGAGGCTCTGATCCAGGACTTAAAGAAGTACTGTCATAGTCACCCAGGCGTCACCCTACTCCAGTATTTCAATGATCTCCTACTTGCTACTGGGACCTGCTGGTGATGCTGGATCAACTTGGGTAACGTGTGTTGGCCAAGAAAGCCTAGCTCTGCTTGAAGCATCCATCTTATTGAAAAACCACTGTTTGAAATTTTAACCTTGCTATTGGCTTCTGTAAATGTTTGTTTGCTTAAATAATAAGGAAAATGAGACTATTCTTACTTCAGAAAGGCCATTAAACCTTTCCTGGACAAAATTACCAGTGCTGGCACCAGGCCAGGTCTTTGGTTGAGGTCTCAAGGCCTCAGCACATAGGGGCCCTTTAAGAACTTGCAAAGAGGCAGTTCAGTTGATGGTTCTATGCGCCCAGTACAGGCCTCTAGTAACGGAGGGCGAGGTAGAAATGCAGTCCGTCCCATGATTGGGCCCGTAAATTCCAAGACCCAGCTCACCCTTACATCAGCCAGTGGTGATGCAAGGGGAACTAACCTAAGGCCAAAAGTATGCTGAACACATACTATCTTTGTGTAACAGACCCTAGCTGCACCTTGCCTTTGCATCACTAACCCCCAGTCCTCACACAACCAGCCAACTCAGTGGTGCAAGTATGCCCCCACCTCCCGACCCCCAGCCCTATAAAATTGCTGTGTTCATGGCACTCACTCTCTTTTTGTATCCTGCCACTGCGTTGGTGGAGGTGGAGAGCCAAGCTCCAGCTTGAATAAAGGCTCTTTGCTTTTGCATCTGACAAAGCTCCCTTTGGTCTTTGGGGATCTGGAAATCTGGGCATAACATGCTCAATAAAGGTAATGTACCTTGGATACAACATCGAAGAAGGTAAGTGGACCCTCTCAAATAGTACAGTTCAGGCCATCCTCTCAATACCCACCCCAAAGATGAAGCGGCAGGTGTGGGAATTCCTGGGAGCTCTAGGGTACTGCAGACTTTGGATCCTGAGTTTTGCTGAAATAGCCAAGCCCCTATATTCAGCTACAGGGGGTAAGAAATCAGATCTCTCCTGGAAGAAAGAGGAAAAAGCGTTCCAAAAGTTAAAGCAGGCCCTAGTGAGTGCTCCAGCTCTGGCACTGCCTGATCTCACCAAGCCCTTCCAGCTTTATGTGGCAGAATCTCACGGGGTTGCAAAAGGGGTACTAACACAAATTATGGGGCCCTGGAAGAGGCCAGTTGCCTACTTGTCTAAGAGGTTGGACCCAGTGGCTGCAGGATGGCCAGGCTGTCTGAAGGCTATAGTAGCCACGGCCATACTGGTTAAAGAAGCCTCTAAACTGACTTTTGGTCAAGATTTACAAGTGGTTGCGCCCCACACAGTAGAAACTTTACTTCATAGCCCACCTGAGCGTTGGTTATCAAATGCTCGTATTATGCAGTACTAGGTGCTCTTGCTAGACCCTCTGAGGGTAAGCTTCTTGAAGACTATGGCCATAAACCTGGTCATTCTCCTCCCTGATGAGGGAGTTGAAATTCCCCTCCATGACTGTGAAGAGACTCTGACTACCCTAAGCTCCTTGAGAGCCTAACAGACTAGCCCATCTCCAATCCAGAGGAAATCCTTCCTGCAGGATCCTTACCTCAGGAGGCTCTGAGAGGAAATACCAGAAGTTTGGGCAGCTGCTCACTGACTAGAGCAGCTTTATGGAGGATGGTATCAGGTGTGCTGGGGCAGCTGTACTTACACAAGAAAGAGTCATATGGGTACAATCCCTAGGACATGGGACTTCAACACAGAAGGCAGAACTTATAGCCCTCACCCAGGCCTTAAGGTGGGAAAAGACAAGAGAAACAATATCTATATGGACAGTAGATATGCCTTTGCCACACTGCATATACGTGGAGCCTTATATCAGGAAAGGGGCCTTCTAACCTTAGGTGGAAGGATATTAAAAATGCTCCAGAGATACTAAACATTCTTTTAGCCATTTGGGGCCCTAAAGAAGTTGCAGTCATCCACTACAAAGGGCATCAAAAGGACAATTCCCCTATGGCGAAGGGGAACCAATTTACTGACAAAACAGCTAAAGAGACTGCAAAAAGACCAGTAGGGCTCCTAGAAGTGCTGGCAGCCATACCCACTCAGAATCTGGAGCCCAACCCCAAGTACACCCCTGAGGAAGAAGATACAGCCAGGAGGTTACACACTTGATCTTAGCCAAAAGGCCGAGAAGCGATAGCCAGGAGGTTACAGGAGAAGGAAGCCACCAATGGGTGGCTACAGTTACCAGATGGGAGACCATTTGTCCCAGAAGCCCTTGGATGGACTATCGCCTCCCAAACACACAAGAGCACACATCTAGAAGGAACTAAGTTAGCTGAGCTGTTAGAAAGAGAATACTATATTCCTGGGTTTCATAAAATGACCTGGAATATAGCCAGGAGATGCCATACCTTCGCACAAGTGAACTCAGGACCTCCAATAACCACCCTGCCAGGAACCTGGTTTCAAAGTTCAAGCCCTGGTGAACACTGGGAAGTCAACTTTACTAAATTACCCAGTGGACTGGGAGGATATCAATATCTGCTAGTGTTTGCAGACACTTTCTCTGGTTGGCCAGAAGCATACCTGACTAGGTCTGAAACAACACAGGTAGTAGTTAAAAAACTCCTCTCAGAAATCTCCCCCCCCCCGTTTGGCCTACCTTTATTTATGGTGTCTGACAATGGCCCAGCATTCATTGCTAAGGTAACCCAATCTTTAGTTAAGGCCCTTAGGGTCACATGGAAATTACATTGTGTTTATAGACCTCAGAGTTCTGAACAGGCAGAGAGAATGAATAGGACACTTAAGAAAACCCTAACTAAATTAAAATTAAGAGACTGGTGAGAACTGGATGAGTCTCCTCCCCTTTGCTCTACTCAGGGCTTGCTGCACCCCATATATAAAAGGGCTGACTCATTTTGAAATCATGCTTGGCCGTCTGCCATCTCTTCTTCTATGGCTAAGGGAGGAAGCACTAACTGTTATCTAATAGAAATAGTGTCCTCAAGTCTTTGCAGGCGCTCCATTGCAGTACAGCAGTTGCAAGGCGAATCATCAGGGCAGCACACCAGGAAGCCCACCCACTGGACCCGGATAGCCCACCTGTGTGTGCTCCTGGAGACCTAAGTCTGGGTGAAGAGGCACAACCCAGGTACTCTTGAGCTACGGTGGAAAGGACCATTCCACGTCATCCTGAGCACCCTAACTGCTGTTAAGGCTGGGGGAAAGAAGCACTGGATCCATAGGACTCAGGTCAAGAAAGCTGAGAAGACTGCTGAAAGATGGACAGCAAGGCACACTGAGAACCCCCTCAAGGTCAGACTAATGCAGAAACCGACATAGGTGCCCTTCTTTATGCCTCCTTATCTGTGCAGAGAACACCCAAGCAATTGGAACCCCCAACCAAGCTCCAGTTTATATGGGAAGTTACCTGCAACCTAGATGGAAAAAACATCGGTATGTTAACCACCGCTAGAATCCTCACAATTGGGGCTGACCTATGTAAGATATTCAAAGAAGGGTGGTATCGCCCTCCTACAGTAAAGGGTATGGGGTCATCTAGAGAAAATACTGGGTATGTTGCTACAAAAAACTATGGGTGTGGGGCTCTAGACCTTGAGAGAGGACTTTGGAGAATTCAACATTATATATTTCCTCGAGAAGGACTGCTCAGATATGGGAATGAAGAAGACTATTTTTGTGCCTCGTGGGGATGTGAGACATTAGCTCTGGGAAGAGCGTTGACCCGATACTCCGACTCACCCAGAGAGTAAGACCAGGGGCCTTCACCACTAATTGCACAATCGGAAATTGTAACCCAATCATAATTCAACCCTTAAACTGGAGGGCAGACTATTGGGAGGGTGGTAAGATCTGGGGTATCTTGCTATATGTCTCTGACTGGGACCCTGGAGAACATTTTTCCATCTAGAGACAGACCCTCCCACTTGTTTCATGTTTATGTTTAATGAAGTATGCACAGGCAAACTAAAGAGAAACACATTGCATAGGACAACACAGCAAAAGATGTAGCATAGAGAGATCTTTCTAAGTTCTGGATTATCATAGTACCTTCTAATCACAGCTCAGCTGCCCACACCTGTCACTGCTCCTAAGTCAAATTTGGATTCTGTATCTTGGCCTTCCATGGCTGCACCTGGTCTTCCATGATCTCCACCATCCTTTCCATTTGTACCTCTTAATGATCACATTCTTCTCTGTAAGTGTTTTACCTGTGGGGTAGGTATCTTTTACTCTGGACCCTCTCTCTCCTTCCCCCACATACACTTATACACCTACTCCATCTCTCGACTTCATTTTCTTCCCCTGACATGATGCCCCATGCTTCAGGGTCATTAAAATCCCAGAAAAGCAATTAGTCCTTTTGTTTAGTTAGTTCTTGTGGTACAGAAATAAGTATTTTAAATTGTAAATTTAAAATCTGGTGCCAGTCTTCTGCATCTCTGGCCCCCAACATGAAGAGCAATGCCCACTCACAGCAGGAGGACCAGTGGTGCTTCCCAGCTACAGTCTCGCTGGTTGGATCCTGGGCTGCACACAGAATGACAACATCTAGCTGGAAAACTGATTTCAATGTTATAATGTCACCATCCTGTCATCCAAAAGATAACATTTCTTAATGCCTAAACTATTTCATGAGTTGTGCAAACTGCACTGCACAGAACCTTGGTTTGTGTCCCTGACACAGAAGAGTCAGTAACAAAAATAAATGTTCCTTTAATGGAGCGTTCAACTAAGTTTTCAGAAACAACATTAAATGACACTCTTGAGGCCTTGCGTATTCCCTTTTCCTTTGCACTCATGGTCTTCTCCTTCTGTGAAGAAGAGACACTGACCTTATCTTTAAAGGGCCAATGGAGCTGAAACCAGTTTGGCTCAGTGGATAGAGTTTCAGCCTGCTGACTGAAAGGTCCTAGGTTTGATTCTGATCAACCATACTTAGGTTGCGGGCACATCAACAGTGCAGGAGGCAGCTGATTTATGTTTCTCTCTCATTGATATTTCTAACTCTGTATCTCTCTCCCTTCCTCTCTGTAAAAAAAAATCAATAAAATATATTTAAAAAAATAAAAAATAAGGGACCAATGGACCACATCCATTTTGAAGAGTAGACACTCTCACATGGTTTCCACTGGCAATGACTACACCCATTATCCCATCACAGTGGCAAACCCACCTCCCAAATTTTAGAACCCAACTGGAGGGACAGTAGCCATGGATAGTGTAGTGAGGTTAAACACACAGCCATGTCACTGTGATTTTAAAAATAATAAATCATGAAAGATTTTACATATATAAAACTTTAAGAAAATACAGTCAACATCTATGTGCAATACATCCAAGAAACAGAAAATTAATTGAGGCCCCTGCATACTACACATCAATTGAATTATTTGAAGGTTCATCTGCTAAAATATGCCCAGTATACTGAGCTGCTATTTTCACATGTTAAAGTAAAAAGCATTCAAACCTGTAAAGAAGTTTTGTGATTTTATTTGAGCAAAATTATCAACAATTGCCAGGAAGCAGAATTTCAATGAATTGGGATAATGCTCCAGAGAATGATGGATTTCTTCTTGGTTTTTATATTACATTCAGAGGAGAGTAAGTGGGTTACATGAAATCCATTGGTGATAGATTAGGGAGGTGGGAAAAAGCAAAGCGGGGAAACCTCTGGGATTGGATAAAAAATAAAATGATAGACACAAACTATTTTTATTTAGGTGCGTTCAACATAGTTAACAGTCAACAATTAACATCTATATATATATATATATATAAAAGCCTAAATAACCATCACAACCAAACAGATGACTGAATAGGCTGTGTGGGGTGACCAGGCCAGCACGGGGGGGGGATCAGTGAGGGGTAACCAGGCTGGCAGAGGGGGGAATTGAGGGATGACCATGACAGCAGCGGGGGGCAGTTCAGGGTGACTAGGCTGGCATGAAGGGCAGTAAGGGGTTACCAGGCCATTGGGGGAGAGAAGTTGAGAGTGGCCAGGAGGGAGGGGAGCAGTGGTGGTGACCAGGCTGGCAGGGGTGTCAATAAGGGGCAACCAGGCTAGTGGGAGCTAGTTAGGAGTGACCAGGCCGGCAGAGGGATGTAGTTAGGGGAGACTCAGCTGGCAGGGGGGAAAGTTGGGAGTGACCAGGCCAGAGCAGGGTGGAGAGCAGTTAGGGGTAATCAGGCAGGCAGGCAGGAAGGTGAACAGTTAGGAGCCAGTGGTCCAAGATTGTGAGAGGGATGTCCAATTGCCAGTCATCCACTGAAGGGTCTCAGATTGGAGAGAGTGCAGCCTGAGCTGAGGGGAACCCTGCCCCCTGTGCATGAATTTCATGCACCAGGCCTCTAGTAATAATAATAACTATGAAGGAATTTATGGATTCCATCCTGGCACCCAGGCACATTTGGTTGTGCCCCAGGGATCTGGGAAAAGGTGAGTTACAAGTTACTCTAGCATTTCATAAGGATCTTATCTTAGATGCAAAAAGACAACAGACTTAATTAAAGTGAAGATTGATCTTATCCAGGAAGATCAACTATCCACCATAACTGTTTTAATTAAAAGTTTTAATTTCAGACCACCCTTTGTGTTACTTTAGGTTTTTGCATTTGTGAGACTGCCATGCAGGCCTCCTCTGAGCTTGTCAAGGTAGCATGTGGCCCCTTTCATCCACATATACCCACACATTTCTTTGTGCTGCTATTTTGCATCTAAGCATCCCTAAAGAATATATAATATTTATTATCATGTTTTTCAAATTTGTGTAAATTATGTTATATTGTACATATTCTACTGCAATTTTTTTCTCCTCACCTTATTGTTAAGATTTTCTTACTTATTTATATTAATTTTCCAGCCCTGCTCACTTATTTCCAGGACTGTATGTGAATATATTACAATATATTTCATTGTGTAGATACATTGAACTTACTATTTTGCTATGAACATTTTATATACAGCTCTTATGACACAATTTTAAGATGGTTTTTATAATACATATGTTGGTACAAAGATATTGGGTATTAAGGTGTCTAAATTTTCCCCTCTATTAGATATTTACAAATAGTTTCTAAAGTGGTTGGGCCAGTTTATATGCTTATTGGTGGTGTAATACATACCTCCACAGCTCTACACCCTCATCATTACTCGGAATTTTCATATTTTTAAGTGGAACAATATACATGTGGCTCAAATTTTTAAAAAATATATTTTATTGATTTTTTACAGAGAGGACGGGAGAGTGATAGAAAGTTAGAAACATCGATGAGAGAGAAACATCAATCAGCTGTTTCCTGCACACCCACTACTGGGAAGGTGCCTGAAACCAAGGTACATGCCCTTGACTGGAATCAAACCTGGGACTCTTGAGTCTGCAGGCTCTATCCACTGAGCCAAACTGGTTAGAACACGGTTCAAATTTTAATTTCTCTAATTACCAGTGAGATTGGACATCTGTGTACATTTCTTGGTCATTTCAACTTTTTTTTTTCCTGCAGATTCCTAAGAATGGTAGTTTTGTGTCTATGTCTGTTCATTTGCATTTGCACAGAAAGCTGAAGCCTACCCATACCTAGAAATTTGTTTCACTTTGACTCTCTGACAAGGCTGATGGGTCTTTGTCCCAGTGGCTGAACTTTATTCTATAATTATTAGCATAGAAATTGGAAGGGTGAGAAGAATGAGGTCTCAAGATCCCTGGGGCTCTGAAGACTTAATAGTGCTGCTGTTTTATTAGATTGGAGAAGGGATGCAGGGCGATACAACATGGAGTGAGTAATTATGGTGTGACTTCATGTTTCCATTAGCAATTCTTGTTACCACAATCTTTATAGAGCTGTCTTAATCAGAGGACTTCATAAAATATGTAACAGTATTTGAAACTAAGAAGAGGAGAAGTGGAATGTTGTCATCAGCATGCAAATGTTTTTCTTCTTATTTTAATGTCCCTAGGATGTCATGTATGTGCCAGATAAGTGCACCAGGCACCAGGGAGAAACATGTTCTCTTGATCAGTTTTCTCATTCCTTTTATTTCTGCTACCCTTGGGTTGATATTTGGGAGAGAAGTCAGAGCACATAATCAGAAAATCTATGTCAATAAACACGTGAAAAAAGCAGGGAAATGAGTGTTTAAAGGCAGGAAGTAAAGAGGGGTAAACAAGCATTGGTAAGTTTAGGTAGGGGTATTGGGAGCTAGCCAAGGATGCTGCATAAGACTGTTGTATTGTCAATCAGCCAGCTAGACAAGATGCCTTAATGAGCCAATTAGTTAGGAGTCATCTTTATTGTGCACAAGTTCAGAGCAGAATGCCTCGGTCAAATTTTGAACCACAGGAAGGAGTATTCCCTTTTTATATCATTCTAGGTCTTTGTATAAATTATTTTTAAAGACAGCTTGTAACCTTGATTATGTGTCATATCTAACAAACATCTGTCATATCTATACAGACAACTTGTACCCTTGAGTACATATCATATCCATACAGTCATCTGTAACCTTGGATACATAATGAACTAACACTTGGAATGAGAATATGGGAATTATTTTCAGTATCAGCGGATCAGCTCCTTTAGATGGATAGCTTGCAAGGTCAGACAGTTAAATTCATCTTTTCTATTATTCAAGCTAAAAACACAAAGTTATTTTTATAGAATAAGAGACCATCTAAAAATAACAGAGTTGACTTATGGAACAAGGACTAGCAAGAAATAGCAGAGAACTTCAAAACAGCAATTTCAAATAGCAGTTTTCCCTAAGGAGGGCTCATTACTATGATCAACTGTGGGCTCCGGGTTTTCTGGGGGAAAAGTCTCTGGGTTCATCAGAGTAGTGCTGGGAGGCATTCCTTAGATCCTTAATCATTTTCTTTTGAGAGCTGGAAAGGAGAATATGGAGCTGCTTTTGCAATTACTTTGATTATGACGTCAGAAAAGTGCAGATCTTATAGGAGCCTGACATTCCTTAGGATCTCATAACTATCCTAAAGATGTACTACCCGGGACCTGTTAAAAATTCTACCTTCTTACGCTGGAAACTTAGAGAGAAAATTGAAAGTTCTCATGAAAATGTAATTGTCATTATTAAGATTGGATTTTTGCATTCTCAAATTTGAGACAGTCTAATATAATGAAATTGTTATGCCCAGAGTTCGGGGTCCCCAATAATCCACCACTAAGGGGCCTTTTCCAATGCAAAAGCAAAGAGTCTTTATTCAAACCTGGGTTTGGCTCTCAGCCTCTTTCTGGTGCAGCAGTGAGGCAGCGAGGCGAGAGAGCGAGCCAGGCGAGAACAATGAGTTTTATGGGGTAGGATAATTAGGGGTCTTAGGAAAGTGATGAGGGTTACAGAGATTGATCACTTGAATAAGGGTCTTTCTGTGGTTTAGCCTTATTAGGACCCTCGCTGTGTTCCTGGAGCGTCATTGGTTCATTTGGGTGGGGTCGGGGAAGTTAAGACATTGCTGGCATACCTGTGGCCACTCCCAGAAAAGGGAGGGGGTTTAGGCAGGGGTCCTAGCCCTATAGGACAAGGTGGAGGGGAGTTCATTTCCTTTCAGAAATAAGCACTGGATTAATGTATTAATAGAAAGAAACCGTCTCGTTCGGCTCTTCTTAGGTGTGAGCATGTGGGGTGAGTGCAATTTCGTTGAAGATGTCTTTGCCTATGTGACCTGAGTTGAATTATTCTCTCCATGCCACCCTGGCGGTGGTGTTGTTAAGGTCAACAACTGAAGATATTTATGCAAGTCTGAAAGTTGCCCAGCAATGCCACAGTGTTGGGCTGGTTATTTTTAACATCATCCACATGCTGGAGAGGTGGGTGTGCCCTGTGATTTGTGGGTTTTGCTGCATTAATGAGGAAGGGACTGGCGTCCACAGCTACTCTCCTCAACAGACGCTGTGCAAAAATGAGACAACAGGAAGAATTGAAAGAGAAACCCTGTGTACTTCAATTTTGTGCCTGGATTTGGAAGTTTATGACAGGAGACCACTCTGTGCACTTTTCTGAAGAGACTTGGTAAAGCTTTGGTCTCCCATTTAAATACTGATTGAGCTCAGAGAACTGTTGTAAATTGCTCAGGGTGGCAGGGGGCCACTGGGTATCTCTTCCCTGGCAGCAAGTGTCTTCCAGAGGATGCAGGGCCAGCAAGCTGGGGAAGACAAGTGTGAGACAGCTATTTATTTTAAAGGAAAATTTGCCTTGTTATAGATGTCTTATGTTCTTTGGAATACAGATGAAATAAGCAAACATATTCTATTGTATTAATATATCTGAATGACAAATAAAACATTTCTTTTGAGTGAGAATGTAGACCAGTGGGTGTGTTTGCACACAGATAAATAGGAAGCCTGGGTGGGACACAGGAATTGAAAAGAGAGGCTCAAGGGAGCAAAAGAGGACCCCAAACTGGTCAAGACTCCCTAACCCCTGAGAATAGGGACATCTGGTAAAACCACAGAAACTTCCACATGATGGTGGCCTTAAATGTCTAATGTACTTTGGGGGATTACCTCTAGAGTTCTGGTTGCTAGTCGTTTTGTATTTCAAAGCCCTGTGAAAAGTTGCTAAAAACTATGGTAATTTTTCTACTTGAAAAACAATGCAGATATTCAGGCAGGCAAAGTATTTTGCATAACATCCAAAAGGCTGAGTTTTCCTGAAACCCATCCATGCACCTCCCCTAGCACTCAATGCTGGCCTCTTCCTCATCTATATGATGTGACATGATATGACATATGTATGATATGATCTGATATGAAATAACATGTTGTGAAAATGTGACAAGATTGACTTCTTTTAAAATCATAACTGTACATGCATGAGAGGAAAGCTAAGGGGAGACTTTGCTGTGGAGCCAGTGTCTTTAACAGGTCTTGGCTCTTGTTTCTTGCTTACAATTTGTGGGGAGCTGCCCTGGGCATACGGGAGTACCAGAGACCTGAAAGCAGGCTCTGGACATAGCTCTCTGCTTTCTCACCCTTCAGTTTAATAAACAAGAATTCTGAATGCAAAGTCTAGACATAGCTCTCTGCTTTCTCACCCTTTAATTTAATAAACAGAGATGTTGTTAAGCCCGGAACGCAAGCCGCACTTACAGAGCACCAAGAGACGATCTCATGTAAAAACAAAGGGGTTTATTCAGACCAGCATGCTGGGGCTCACAACATACTCTGAAAGCAGAGCAGAGGCTGAGAGCCCTGGGCCTTTGTTACATGACCGTTTTATACTGGGGGTCGGGGGGGGGGGGGGGGGGGCGGTT